>APFE031498894.1:67561-121802 GCA_000404065.3 Pinus taeda
TATATATAGATATATAGATAGATAGATAGATACAAGTAGATGGTGGTTAAAAAATCACTATTAGATAAACCTATTAAATATTTCTCCCCAAACAAATTGTGTTGACTATTAACTATTTTTATCATATGCCTTTTAAGCATTCATTGTTTTATTAATTATCCCAATAACTTTAAAAAGGTTGGCACATAATCTTAGGCTAAAATTCTCATGAATATCTGAACAATTATAACTGAAGGTTGCATGAATCATTAAAAATGCATGCATCCATGTAGCGAAGGACAAAATTGGCACAACTTAAATCCTTGTAGAAATGGTACTTTCCACATTGAAAAACAAAACAATGGTTGTATGACTAATAGGAGGTGCCTTGGCGAACTACTTTAATTCCCACATATCATTTACTTAATGAAAATACTTTCACTCGCTAAAGATAGTGGAAATCCATATGGTCACTGTAGTTATCTGTAATGACGGATGAAAATCAAACCTCGGTCAATCGTAAATTCACTAAACACAGGCAATTTAAATACTAATAATATTCAAGAAACTATATCGACAAGGAATCACCAAATATGGGTTTTCTTTTCTCATAAAGCACCATGGAGGCCATGGAAAAAGGCCCTAAAGTTCGACTGTTACTTTGATGGTTGATTTGTTTAGGTTGAATCCGGGAGGTCATATGTAACGACCTCACATACAGTGGTTCTATCCACTAAGACGAACCTAAAATCATATCCTCCAGTGCTTCTGACTAGGTCTTCACAATCCCAATGGCCCCCTCCTTCATTCATCCAAAATAAAAAATTATGATATATTTGGAGTTCGTATAGGATTACCTTAAATTAATATTAGAATAATATTTTATGGGGTAGCAAGTATAATTATATTAATATTTTGTAGAGAATAGACTTGCAATCTAGAAGTCAGACTAAGTTAAATAAATAATGATATTTGAGATCTAAGACATTTATTAAGGTATTACAAACTCATGTGCAACAATTTCCCTATGTTATTTTATGCGATGGATCGATAAGATTGTGAAACACACAGACAAAGAAGCAGTAAAGAAGCATAATAGACAAAACACATAAACACAACAAATTAAATAAGGAGTTCACCCAATGCTCCTCGGCTACATCTCCTGGCCCAACCTTTAGTGGTGGCCTCTCTATTATGCCTTCAAGTAGATTTTTACAATAGTGTGAGATCTATTTGAGACTCAACACACAACAGATACAACAACAAGAGTTTGCTTGAACCTCTCAAGCCTCTCTGAGTACACAGACTCTCTCAATCACTCTCTGTCTCTATCTTGGCTCTGTCTTGGCACTGTCTTGGCACTGCCTCTGCATCGCCTACTCTGTCTTATATTTTCTATGGCTTTAAAGCCAAATTGCACTACCTGTTCATTTCAACTTCTCGACTTTCAGTCTCCTCAACCTCTATCCACTCAGACCCGTTTCTAAGTGTTAGCAATCATTGCTAAATGCTTCCAGGGATGGTGGCCACCTATACTATAACGGAATAGGTCATCGAGCCTTCGAAATCCTTCGAAATCCCAAAAGCGGTCATTCTTTGTTAACACAGGAAAATGCATTCAAAACTATGAAATTCCACCAAAACACTGTTCATTTCGGACTACGAAAGTCCTTAAATCCAATTTGTTTTCCTATCGGGTCCATCCTCAATCGCTATCGCAAGTCGCTTCGGCCTTGTTCCTTTGCATTTTAAAAACACGTTAAAACTGTGAAAATAACGTAAATCTGGCTCCCTTTGGACTTGAAACAATATATATTTCCATTCACGAACCCTTTCGGGTACAGTTTATTACATCGACACTTTATCCTTCATATTTTGTTTAATAAATGAAACATGCAAAAATACATTAAAATGCCCTTTCTACGGATCTCAAATATTATACAATAATATTTATATAACCATTAGGTCCAACTGGTCACATCACATACATATATATGTATAATTCCTATTCCTCTATGTAGCTTTGATTGCGATATCGCAATGCGATTGATCACAATCACATATCGTGATAACCTCGGTCCGTTGTAAGTGCTCTATTGCGGTTGCCGATTGTGATGTTGCGATGCAACGTGGGCCATTGATTTGCATGCTTGATCTATGGTCTTCGTTGACTCTGCCAATCGTCATTGCAACTCATATATGATATGCACCGATATCCTCCACTTGCCTGTGCCGATTGCCATTTTCCGATCAGATCTGCACCATTGATCGGCCAGATCTGATGGCTACTATGCATTCATTGTTCAAGCCTCCATTGCTCTGTTTTTCACTGTTTTCTCTATGTTTTCGCTTCCCAATAGTGTTTTTCTGCCTTTTGGAGGGTTCCCCTTATGCGGTGATTTTGATCTTTTAAGCATTTTTAAGAGATTTTGAACATTTAGAGAGTATTCTAGGATCCATTTGGATCATGCCTTCCCACTGAAAAGGGTTTTGGACCACCAAAAGTTGGTTTTCAAGCATCGCTCAAGTGAGGATACAACTTCCTCACTTGCCCAATCTCTATCCATTTTGCACTGCTGGGTTTTGAACCTTGGAGCCCAATCCTAAGGTACTTCACATTCCCCCTACGCGTGTTTCTCACCTTCCTGTCTAGAACTATATCTTCCTAAAGATTATTGAGATATTTAGGTAACAGATCATCAATGGAAGGCAATTGACTTTGCTCTTTGGGATCTTCAATTAATGAAGGTTCAAACAGTCTTAAGCTTTCTGCATTTACCACTGAATAGATGTGCATGTATGCTAGAAGATGAAGGTGGAAAGCATTCTCACCAATTTTCTCAAGTACCTTAAAATGCCCATACCTTACTGGCTTTAGCTTCTTTCCTTCACCTTGCATTCTGTCCTTACCGATATACAACCAGACTTGATCACCAACTTGGAAGCTATGCTCCATCCGATGCTTATCATGCCTTACCTTGTACTTGGCTTGGCTCTTTTCCAGCTGTTCCTACACTTCCTGGTGAATTTCTTGGATCTGTTCAATGAATCTAGTTGCTTTGTCCACATCGTCGTGTCCATCAACCGCTATGTCCTTTTCAAAGACAAAATCCAAGGGAGACCTTGGTATAAAACCAAAACAAGTCTCAAAAGGAGATCTTTGTGTATAAGAATGCTTGGCACGATTGTAAGCATGTTGTACATAACATAAATGTTCATCCCAAAGCTTGGGATGCTTGCTGTAATAACCCCTTAGCAACTGGATCACTGTCATGTTGACCACCTCTGTTTGGCCATCTATTTGTGGATGAAAGGTTGTGCTCTTTTTCAATTTGGTGTCCATCAATTCTGACAGACTCGACCAAAACTTCCCAACAAATCGGGAATCTCGATCAGATAATATGGAAATGGGTAACCCAAAATGCACCCAAACATGCTGAAAGAACAATTTCATTGTTTGTTCAGTTGTAATTTGCTTGTTACAAGGTATTAAAATACACATTTTGCTGAACTTGTCCACAATAACATATAAATAGTCATGACCTTTTCTATATTTTGGCAACCCCCAATAAAGTCCATGGAAACACTTTCCCAAGGATGAGAAGAAACTGGAAGTGGAGTGTACAAGCCTAGTTTTCTATTGTTCGGCTTGCTTTTAGCACACATGGTACACCCTTTTACATATCTAGAAACTGTTTCATGCATTTTTGGCCAATAGCAGTATCTTTGCAGCTATGCAACTGTTTTACTTACACCAAAATGACTTGATATCAGAGAAGTATGTGCTTCCATAATTATGTTAACTCTTTTAGTTTTTGGAATGCATAAATTTCCCAAATGATACAAGAGTTGGTCCTTAACATGATAATTCAATTCTTCTACTTGTTTGTCGTGACTTAAAGTTGCATATACATCTTTAAAATCTATATATTGACCATATTGTTCAATGTAGCTTTCTTGCAATACTGAGTTATGCTTAAGTATAGTAGATGCATTTATAATTGGTCTGGATAACATATCTGCAACTTTATTGTGTATGCCCCTTTTATGTCTGATGACTAGATGAAACTATTGTAGAAAACCCATCCACCTATAGTGTCTTGATTGCTGCAATTTAGTTTGTGAGTGAAAATATTGAAGTGGTTGATGATCAGTATGTATAACTGTTTCTTTGCCCATTAAGTAACGTTTCCATTTTTTCACACTCTGTACTAATGCATGCAATTCTTTATCATGTGTGGGATAATTAACTACTGCAGAATTAAATGTCTCTGAATGGTAGCATATGGGTTTACCATGTTGCATCAACACTGCTCCCATGGCATAGTCACTGGCATCTGTTTCGATTTCAAATGGTTTTTGAAGATATAGCAATTCGTGTTGTACTACTTTTTTATTTCAAGGTGTCGAAGGCTTTCTGTTGTTTGCCTCCCCACTGAAACACCTTGTTTATCCTGTCAAAGCATATAAGGGAGCTGCAATTAAGGAAAAGTTAGCAATAAACTTTCTCCAATACTATGCTGCTCCTAGGAAGCTTCTAACTTCTGTAGCAAACTTTGATTTAGGCCAGTTGACAATGACTTCAACCTTAGAGGGATATATCTTCAATTCACCACCCCCTACTATATGACCCAAATAATTTAAAGATGTTTTACCAAATTCACATTTTGATAACATAACATAGAGATTTTCTTTTTTCAAAACACCTAGAGTCTGCTTTAAATGCTTCAAATGTTCTTCCCATGTTTTACTAAAAACATGAATGTCGTCTAGATATACAATTACAAAATCATAATTAAAAGGCTTGAGTACATCATTCATAACTCTCATGAAAGTGGCAGGAGCATTAGTTAAGCCAAAAGGCATAACTAGCCATTCAACAACCCTTGCTTTGTTTTGAAAGCAGTCTTCCATGCATCTTGCTCTGCTACTCTGACCTGATGGTAACCACTATGTAAGTCCAACTTGGAAAAGTAAACAACTTATTTCAGTTGATCCAATAGATCATCAATGCGAGGAAGGGGATAACGATTCTTGATCGTTATTTTATTTAGTGCTCTGTAATCAATGCACATCCTCCACGAACCAACTTCCTTTCTCACCAACACAATTGGAGATCCACATGGTGATGTGCTTGGTCTTATGAACCCTTTTTCGAGTAACTCTTGTACCTGCTTCATGATCTCTGCACTCTCTAAAGCAGATAACTTTTTATACCTGTAGTTGTGATTGTTGTTTCATCACCTAAGTCTGACCCCAAATCCTTCTGTATAGCAGCAACAGTCTTCTTTTTCTTGCCATCGAACTTCTTGGGTTTTAATTCTAGATGCAAAGGCCAACAACGTTCATCATCATTTCCATCCTTCTTGTAGTGAGTGCATGAAGGTTTGGCCTTCTGTACAGCATTTTCCTTCCTCTCTTTCCATTTCTGCTTCTTCTTTTCCTTGTTCTTGCTTGCAGTGGGTTTTGATGATCCCCCAATCTCTGGGTTCACATTCTTGCCTCTAGCCTCTAGATGTGTATCCTGAACAAACATCTCATCTATGCTAGTAGGGTTAAACATGAGAATGGTGTGCCTCAAATAACTATGTAGACCACCTATATACTTCAACAAAGTTTCAGGTGAGTCTAAAGAAATGCCTAGAATTAAAACTCTTTTTCTAAATTCTTGGGTGTCGCTTTGTACACTTTGCCCTTTTTATTGGTGAAGAGTTTGCCAACTAATCATAGCTTGCTGCATATAAGCTAGTGGATAGAACTGGTTTTTAATGGCAGAAACAAATTCACTCCAGGCAGAAAGAATTTTACCATGCTTCTTCAAATCAGCTTGTGTCCTGCCTTCCCACCAGACTAAGGCAGTTCCTCCAAGGCGTAGGCTAGCCAGCTGAATTTTACTCATGTCTGAATCAATATTCTGCACCCTAAAATACACATCAATTTGTCTAATCCAGTTATCTAGCTTTTCTAGCATTTAATTTTCCATCATATATTGGCAAATCAAATTTTACATCTAACTTAATCAAAGATGTTTTCTTCTTTTTATTTTCGGGGCTATCAGGAGGTGTTGATGTAGAAGGATTTTTTCCTTTCCCTTTGCCTTAAGAACGGCTATCTAGAAGAGGTTCCTCTGTTCCTTTGTCTTGTTTGGAGGTTGAAGTATCTTGATCTTGACCCTTCTAAAATTCTCGGTACATCCTCTACTATGGCTCTCATGGTCATGAAACTGTCCATGAATTGAGAGTTTGATTCCAAGGGAATTTCCTCTATCATTTTCCTCCTAGGATAGACTCTACCAATTTCTGGGTTAGTCTCAACCAATACTCCTCCTAATTTGAGCTTTAACCTAGTTAGCATTTAACAATCTAGCACAATCTTGTCTAATCTTAGCAAACCTAAAGCTCTAATACCACTTGATCTGATAATGAGATCTAAGACATTTATTAAGGTATTACAAACTCATCTGCATGGATTTTCCTATGTTATTTTATGAAATGGATCCATAAGATTGTGAAATACAAAGACAAAGAAGTAGTAAAGAAGCATAACAGACAACACACATAAACACATCAAATTTAATAACGAGTTCACCCAATACTCCTGGGCTACATCTGCTGGTCTAGCCTTCAGTGATGGCCTCTCTATTATGCCTTTAAGCAGAGTTTCACAATAGTGTGAGCTCCATTTGAGACTCAATAGACAATGGATACAACAAAAAGATTTTACTTGAACCTCTCAAGCCTCTCTAAGTACAAAGACTCTCTCAATCACTCTATGTCTCTGTCTTGGCACTGCCTACTCTGTGTTCTGTTTTCTATGGCTTTAAAGCCAAACTGCACTCCCTGTTCATTTCAGCTTCTTGGCTTTCTGTCTCCCCGACCTCTGTCTGCTCAGACCCCTTTCTGAGTGTTAGCAATCATTGCTAAACGCTTCCAGGGATGGTGGCCACCTGTACTTTAACGGAATAACCCATCGAGCCTTCGAAATCCCAAAAGTAGTCATTCTTTGTTAACACAAGAAAATGCATTCAAAACTGTGAAATTTCGCCAAAACACTGTTCATTTCGGACTTCAAAAGTCCTTAAATCTGGTCTATTTTCCTATCGGGTCTATCCTCAAATGCTATCGCAAGTAAATTCAGCCTTGTTCCTTTTCAGTTCAAAAACATGTTAAAACTGTGAAAATAACATAAAAACAGCTCCCTACGGACTTGAAACAATATATTTTTCCATTCACGAACCGTTTGGGTCTGGTTTATCGCATCAGTGCTTTATCCTTCACATTTCGTTTAATAAATGAAACATACGAAAATACATTAATATATATATATATATAGATAAGTCTCGTTCTTCTGTGTAGCTCCAATTGTGATATCGCGATGCGATCGATCGCAATCGCATATCGTAATAACCCCAGTCCATTGTAAGCACTCTATTGTGGTTTCTGATTGCGATGCTGCGATACAACGTGGGCCATCGATCTGCGCGCTTGATCGACTGTCCTCGTTGACTCCACCGATCGCCATCGCAACTCATATATGATATGCACCGATATCTTATGTCTACCTGTGCCGATTGCAATTTTTCGATCAGATCTCGACCGTTGATTGGCCAGATCTGACGGCTATTGTGCATTCATTGTTCAAGCCTCTGTTGCTCTGTTTTTCACTTTTTTCTCTATGTTTTCACTTCCCGATAGTGTTTTTTTTCCTTTTGGAGGGTTCCCCTTATGCAATGGTTTTGATCTTTTAAGCATTTTTAAGAGATTTTGAAGATTTAGAGAGTATTCTAGGATCCATTTGGATCAAGTAATTAATGTAATAATTATTTGATTTTAAAATGTGTATACTACTTTAAACTTTGTTAAAAAATTATATGATTGTGTTTATTTTTTTAATAATTCTTGTTTCCCATATCATCAAAAGTAAAATTATTAATTATGTTGTATTAAAATTATTAATCATTTTGTATTAAAAGATTCTTAGATCAACGTAGATGCATGCATAATTTGGTATTTTTTTATGAATAATTATTTCACATCTACCATCACTGCCACTGCCTTGGCTCTTCAAGCTTCCATAAGTCACCACCGCCTCACTGCCTGCAGAAATGAAAGGACAACACTACCTAACTATATATATATATATATATATATATATTTAGTTGATATAACCCACATAAAAATCAGCTATAAATAGAAGGATTGTGGAGAGATGGAGATCATCCACTCTTGATTTTTTATTGTTGGTGTAATTGAGCAGCTATAGCTGTGGTTCTCTGTGTTTTTGCTGATCTCCTCTATATTTGTTTTCTTTCATTTGGTATCAGAGCTAGTTTAGGGTTTGTTGGAAGTCTTATTTCATGAGATTTTGTGAGAAGCCATCGCTGTGTCCCTAAAATTCGTTGTTGTGTGAGGATGAACAGAACTATTGTGTAGAGTGCTTATGACTGAAATCGCTGGAGTTGTATAATGTTTCACTGAATCTGTAATTGTTGTGCAGTGCTGGAATCTAAGAGTGAAGTAGAGTTTATTTTGTGAGGATCCATTGTTGAGCGTGGTCAAATAGAGCTATAATATTATGCTGAAGATTAGTGAGGCCGGTGTGCAATGTTTGGAGGGGGCACCGTGAAGTTTAAAGGAGTTAGAAGAAGGGATAAATCTGCCATAAGTCGCAACTATCAATGTTGTAAGCTATTATGTCATGATAGTGCTAGTTTTTGATTGGAAGATTTTATAAGTAGAATTATCTTCAAATTCCATGTTTGAAGGACTTCATAGAAAGTTTTTTGAAATTCAGAGAATTTTCAATTGTTGAGTATATGGGGACATTTATGTTATAAAATTTCCAGCAATGTTATCTACACGTTAAAGGAAGGAATTTATATTAAACCTCTACTTGCTTTGGCATTGGATATATTTATTTTTCCATTTGGGTTTTTTTGTCTCATTGTGTGTCGCTCTACTTAGCTTAGTTAAAAAAAAATTACCATTGTGGATTGAGTCAAGGAAGAGATTTTTTTTGGAGAAATTAAAGTACTTTGTAAACTAATTTAAAGTGGCTTCAAATACCAATACTACTCAGTCAATTCCTATTTTCACTGAGAAAATTTATGATTCTAAGTTTATTCGAATGAGAACATTGTTGCATTCTCATGATATTTAGGGATTTGTTACTCACGGGTATCCGAGCCTTCTAATGAGGCAACAAAGATGGCTATTACAAATGTTGAACAAATGTTGTTGACAGAAAACAAAAAGAAGGACAATAAAGGTCTTGGCCTTATTCAACAAGGCTTAGATGACATGAAACTTTCAGAAGTATCAAATGCAGAATCTTCGAATAAGGAATGGGACATTCTTGAATCCTGTTATCAAGGTGTAGCAGAAGTAAACAACGTCAACTTGCAGAATTTGAGAAGAGATTTTGAGAATCTGAAAATGGAAGACAGTAAAATTGTGTTTGCTTTTATGACTCAAGTCATGAGTGTTGTTAATCAATTACGACAATATGGAGAAGACCTCTCAATGAAGAAGGTGATCGAGAAAGTCCTTCGAAGTTTGCCAAAGAAATTTGAAACAATTGTTGTATCCATAGAAGAGTTCAAGGACACAAGTCAAATACAAATTGAAGAGTTGATTGGTTCGTTGATTGCACATGAATCCAGTATGTTAAGATATGATGATAGCACTCGGAGAATACCTTCAAAACTCAACTTCAACCTATTAGAGGAAGAGGCAGAGGAAGATCGAGTAATAGAGGACGAGGAGACAAAGTAGCTAATCAAAGCCATCCATGAGATAATTATGATCATGAAGAGAAATCTCAGCAATGTCCTCCTAATTGGGAGTTACAATAAAACCTGGCATCGAGGAAATCAACAGTATGATATGTCTAAAAAAGATATGGCCATTTTGCTACTAAGTGTTTGGAGAAGTAGGCAGATGTTGGTACGAAATCTACACACATCTCAAAATAATTTGAAGACAGTCAAAAGCCAGTGTTTATGAGTTGTAACGTGACTCAAGAATGGTCGAATGATATTTGGTTTTAAGATAGTGGCTACAAAAATCACATGACTAGAAACAAGGATTTTCTTTCCAATCTCAACACCAGTATTCTGTCTAAAGTCAAGTTGGGTAATGACATTAAGGTATGTGTTAAAGGGAAATGAATGATTTTTTTTTATATTAGAGATGGTGATGGAAGAACAATTGGTGATGGTTATTATTTACCTAGCTTGAAATGCAATTTATTGAGCATTGGAAAATTGATAGAGAAAAAGTATAAAGTGTTATTCAATAATAATGTGTGTACTATAATTTAGAAATATCCAAGTAAGAAGCCGATAGCAAGAGTGTAAATGACAAAGAATAGGGTGTTTCCACTTGTAATGAGAAATGAGTTGACTCCTTCCTTGAATTCTTACAAAACTAAAAATTTCGACGAGTCATGGTTATGGCATTTAAGGTATGGTCATTTATATATTGGTGTTCTAGATTTGTTGTAGAAGAAACAGATGGTGAAAGGGTTACCCATTATTCAACAATCGATGAGCTCATGTGAAAGTTGTATACTTGCAAAACATCATAGACAGAAATTTGTATCTGGAGTTTCATACAGGGCAAGGGCTCCATTGGAGATTGTTCACACTGATATATGTGGACCAATGCAAGCACCTTGTTTGGCTGGTAATGTTTAATTTTTGACTTTTATTGATGACTACAGTCGAAAAATATGGGTTTACCTTTTGAAACAAAAATATGAAGCATTTTCTGCCTTTAAGATATTTAAAGCTATGTTTGAAAAGGAAAGTCAAAATCATATTAAAATTTTGAGATCAGATAGAGGTGGTGAATATATGCTAACAAATTTGATTGAGTTTTGTCAATTGCATGGAATCAAGAGGCAATTTACTACATGTTATAATCCACATCAAAATGGAATAGCTGAAAGGAAGAATTGAACTATTATGAATATGGATTCAAGTATGTTGAAAGAAAAGCATCTACCAAATGAATATTGGGGAGAAGATGTAGCTTGTGTTGTTTATATTCTTAACAGAAGTCAGGCTAAGAACATGAAGGATCGAGTTCCCGAAGAAGCCTGGAATGGTAAGAGTTTTCATATATCTAATTTAATAATTTTTGGTTGCGTTGCCTATGCAAATGTTCCTAAATAATTGAGAAAGAAGTTAGATGATAGAAGTGAGAAATGAATTTTTATTGAATATATTGACGAGTCTAAAGAAAATAGAGTTTATAATCCCATCACCGAGAAATATATTATCAGTAGAAATGTTGAGTTCAATGAAGAAGAATCTTGGTATGGAAGCATAGATAAATCTGTTATAGAGACAATTGTATTATCTCATGGAGATGATAATGAAGATGAGAAAGAAGCACAAGGTGGACAACCAATTCCATATACACCTATTGCAAGCACCTCAGTAAGGCAATCATCAAGGGTCAGTCCATTACAATTCAAAACACCGATAAATCATGAACATGATGAACCATGAGGCTATGGTGGACAACAAACAACAAGATCAGAGGTAAGTAATGATTCTAATCCTACAATAGCTACATTGAAGAATATAATTAATAGTCAGAAGACTAAAAGCTTAAAATAATTGTATGAGCAGAATGATGAAATAGATCAGGTTTCAAATTTTACATTACTTGCATATGATCCAGTAAATTTTGATGAAGCTGTGAAAGAAAAAGTTTGGATAAAAGCCATGGATGAAGAAATTGATGCTATAGAAAGAAATAATACTTGGAACTTGTAAATTTGCCCAAAGGTAAAAATAATATAGGTGTTAAATGGATTTACAAAACTAAAGTGAATGCTGAAGGTGAAATTGAAAAGTATAAAGCAAGACTTGTAGTTCACGGGTTCAATCAACAACCTGTTATTGATTATAATGAAACTTTTGCACTTGTAGCTAGACTTGACACAATAAGAATGGTATTAGCTATTGCTGCAAAAAATAAATGGAAAATATATCAGATGGATGTTAAGGCTGCATTTTTAAATGGTTTTTTGGAAGAAGAGGTTTATGGGAAACAACCTCCTGGATATGAAATTGATGGTCAAGAAGATAAAGTTTAAAAATAAAAGAGAGTATTATATAGATTGAAACTAGCACCCCAATTATGGTATAGTAGAATTGATGAATATCTGAATAACAATGGATTCGTCAGGAGTCCAAGTCAGCCAACTTTGTATATAAAATTAAGCGAGGATGGAAAAATTTTGATTGTGTGCTTGTATGTTGATGATTTGATTTTCATTGGATATCTATCAATAGATGATTTTAAGACAATCATGAAAAGAGAATTCTATATGATTGATTTAGTCCTAATGAAATATTTTCTTGGTATTGAAGTAACTCAATGTGCAGATGGTATTTTCATTTGTCAATCTAAGTATGCAAAGGATATATTGAAAGGGTTCAGGATGGAGCACTGTAAGCCAATTGTAACCCCAATTGAAATTGGTACAAAAATCAGTAAGAATGATCATGGTTCAGATATTGATCCAACCTTGTTTAAACAATTGGTTGGAAGTCTTATGTATTTGACTGCAACAAGGCCCGATATAATGTTTGGTGTAATTTTAATTTCCATATTCATGCAGTCTTTGAAGAGTACCCATTAGCTAGTTGGAAAAAGGATTTTAAGATATGTTGCTGGAACAAGAAATTATGGTATCATGTATGCATCTAACTTAGATTTTAAACTAACTGGATATACATATAGTGATTTTGCAGGCAATATTGATGACAGGAGGAGCACATCTGTGTATGTGTTCAGTTTTGGTTCAAGTGTAGCTTCATGGGCATCAGTGAAGCAATCCATTGTGACTCTATCATCAGTTGAAGCAGAGTATGTTACAGACACAACAATAGCATGTCAAACTATGTGGATGAGAAGAACTTTGAAAGACTTGTTGCATGAACATAAAGAACCCACTCATATTTTCTGTGACAACAAATTTGCTATTGCATTATCAATAAATCATGTTTTCCATAAGAAAAGTAAACATGTTGATACAAGGTATTATTTCATTTCAGAATTAGTAAGCAATAATGAAATATGTATGGAGTTTTGTAGATCAGAAGACCAATTTGCAGACATATTTATAAAACCATTGGGAAAATAATTGTTTCAAACTCACAGGGAAAACATAGGGGTATGCATGATGTAACAACATTTTGAAGTAATAGAAAAGTTTTGTTCTTTTTGTGAAATAATTAAGGGACGGAATGTAAGAATAATTATTTCACATCTACTGTCACCGTCACCACTACCGCCTTGGCTCTTCAAGATTCCAGAAGTCACCACTGCCTCACCACCTCACTGCCTCCAAAAACGAAAGGGCGACACTGGCTAAAAATATATTTTTTAATTGATGTAACCAACATAAAAATATTCTATAAATAGAAGGATTAGGGAGAGGCAAAGATCATCCACTCCCAATTTTTTATTGTTGGTGTAATTGAGCAGCTGTAGCTGTGGTTCTCTGTGTTTTTCCTGATCTCCTTTGTATTTTTGTTCTTTCAGTTTTAATGAAGACCCGAGTTATGGAAGTTGATCGATGGCATTAAACAAAAACGTAACATATAGTTGTTTTTTTTATTGAATATCAAAAGCATAAGAATGGTGTTGATTTTCATGATGTTGACGACAAACAGGATTAGCCAAATTTAGTAGAAATAAAATGTTATTATGTGGTAACACCTAATGCTTTTACGGTTAGGTTACATGATGCATGTCGAGTTCGATGTTGATATTGATTGGGGGTGAACGATGTTGATGTTTATTGGAAATGTCAACGAGTCAATAGTAATGGCGTTGGCAATAGAGATGGAAATTGTAATTCAATAGCGGTCATGGATGGATAAGATGGGATTGTGCTTTTTTTACCTCAAAAAATAAATTATAATAACATATTTAGAGTATGAATGTTAGTATATTGTAGAGTTATTTGTAGATTAGTATATTGTAGAGTATGTAAATGTACACATAAGAAAAATCTAAAGTGTATATTTAATGATTGAAATAAAAAGTTTATTTACTTTGTTAAAGGAAATGATATGGTATTTATTTAATAATTTATATAATAATATTTAATTTTAGAAAACATATATATAATTTATATATTGTTAAAAAATAGTATATTGTATTTCAAAAATATATTGATGAATCTAATAAAGTAATTTTTTCAAATATATATTTAGAGGTCACACAAAGTTGGAACTCCCTTTGATACCATATGTAACAACTCATAATTTAAATATACAACTAATTAGATTCATTATGTGATTTATAATTAACGCACAACTATTCAACTAATTGACATAGAATTTCAAAAAACGTGAGCATAGACAAGCTACTTATAGCGATGACATTCCTTACTTGTGATTTCTCAGTTGAACACTGTTTGAATCTCGATAACCACAACAAAGTTTTGGGATTACTCTCCACCCAATCGTAGGCTCAGCTGCACATAATCTTTCTACAGCTAGTCATCCCTGAGCCCTTAGTCAATGTACTACTACCAAGGCTTCATTTGCCTCTCAACACTCTTCTCCCAAAGAACAATCATCTCCTTCCCCTCTTCGTCCATTAAATAGAACCAATTGTTCCAAAAACAAAAGGGAATTGGAAAAGGAACCACATGCACACAATCCATGTGTCAACGTGCATTTTTTTTTGTTCTTTTTGTTTTAAGTTTTACTTAATTCAATATTTCTTTTAATTTAACTCTTTCTTATTTTATTCATTTTCACTTTTTGTTAACCTTACTAACTTTTATTATTTTTATAATTTACATGTATATATATTTATATTTACAACTTTCATTATTTATTTACTATTATTATATTTTCTTCATTATTTATTATTTATTTACTTATATATATTAATATTATTTATTTAATTTATTATTTATTACTTTTATTATTATTAGGGGCATTATAATAAGGATGTATGTAAGCAGTTAGAGACAGAGTTTCATAGTAGTTATGGGAGGTAAGGAGGGTGGTGATAATGTTGAGGAGTATGCATAGGCTAGTTGATTGTGCATGCCCCTTACTTCATGGTTGTTTCGCAGTGAAGTTAGTCCCAGTGACAGGGTCATAGGTCTGATTAAGAGTGAGGGTGTGAATTTTTGGGTTTAGGACCCAGGAAACCCGACCAGTTTTCACGTGATCAGCAGTTGCATAGTATGGACGTGCAATTGGAATGCTACTTAGTTGAGGGAGGCCTTGAAGCTTGAAGCAACTTTCCTGATGAGCTGGTAACATTTGTCCCTTCAATTCACCTTCTTTGTCCTAGAGAGGTCTCTAATCAATTTAGTAGTGTATGTATCTAGCTTGGTTGGTTGCTCCTAGTGAATTTTGGGGAGTTCTGCCCTGGAGGGGATTTTTTGTGCAACTATCTTGCAGGGTGTAGGAATTGGCTGAGAGGGGTACTCAAATTTTGGTGGCAACTAGGAGAGTTAGTAGTGGGTGGTGTCTTAATTATACATTCTTTGAATGTTGCAACTTGGTACTTTGTGGAATTTTCTGGTTTTTCTTAGTCTCACACCCTTCAGTGGGGAGTCTCTGCACACCGGTCTTTGCTAGTTGTTCTTGCATGAAGTGGGCAGGGGCTAGGAAAAGTAGACACTGTGGGACTTGGTGGGTGTTTACTTGGTTTAATAAAGAGTGTAAAATGATTCACCAAAGGGGTTGGGGCAGGCGTGGCAGAGCTCCTCGGTGTCATATGTCGTCCCGAGTTTGTAGAGTATGGGTCAAGCATGGTAGAGGTGGACACAATGGTGCGTCTGATGGAGAAATGGCCCAAGAATTTGGACCAGTGCTTGGGCTAGCAACTGCCTCTCCCTCCTTGGAATCAATATCTAGTTAGATCCAATTGGTCATGGAAGACTTGGGAGAGATGAGGCAACAATGACATGAAGATAGAAATGAGTTGATCACATTTTCAAATGACATCTGATACAACCAATGGGTCATGATGGATAGGATGGATTCTATCTAGCACAACCAATGACACACAATGGAGTGGTTGGACAAAATTGACAAAAGCATCGATCGCTTGGAATACAATGCTCATGGTGGAATTTAACCCCTAGACGCCCAGATGTCGGGCAAGGCCTCACACCTCCAAGAAATTTCTAATAATGATTTGTTTTTTTGTAATCTCAAATTTTTCTGGTGTATCAGTGTTTATGACTTGAGTTCTGGATGTAATATATGACACTTTGGTTTTTGTTTTCACATAACTCTCCTAGCTCTCATAACTGTCACTCTCACATTCATTAATTGCAATTTCTCTTCTACGCTTGTAAATATGAAGCGGTTATTTTAACCGTTCCAAAAATTCAGCATTCTTCAGAGTCATTCTTGTGTTATTCCTCCCTACCTCGTCAATACGAGGTCTTATCTTCTCGGTCATTTCCCTGTTATTCCCCTTCCATTCCAAAAGAGGAATATTTTAACGATACGAAATCTCGGTGGTCACAAGTTATAAGAATTTTACAATAAAAAACTTAGTCCTTTAATGCTCTTGCTAGGATTGTCGAGGGGTACTTTTAGGGCTAGTAAATCTTTGGAAGATAACTGCACGCAACACTTCAGTTTGTTTCATTTATTTGATATATGTTTTGTGGCTATAAATCACTAGATTATGTATTAATATCCCTCATTTGAGTATGTATTAATATCCATAATTTCTGGGCGCTTGCATTTCCAGTTCTTTCGAAATGGTACGAGGATGGAGGATGGCTTTATACCATTTGGCTAAATATTTCTATTGATAGTTTTATGTAGCAATCGTTAACATTGGTTGATACTTTAGTTTTTATATGCTTTTTATTATGTAGGACTTTTATAGTATTCGATGATGATAGAGGGACATCTCTTTTTAGAGATCAGGTCATTGTATTGGGATGCAACAATCTACCGTGGACTTTAGAATGGCTATGGTTATATTTTTTATGTTAGTCCATTCAGTCTGTAGATACAGCTTATGGCTAATGGTAACAATTATGGACTATATTACACCATGAAATGGTTTTCAATGTAATGAATATTAGTATTTTTTTCTTTATGACCATCATCTATTTATTCTTCCTAAGAAGAAATTTTAGGGAATTTAGCTCCACCCAAAGAAACAACTAATGATGCTAATACCATGGCACAAAATCCTCCTAATAGCCTACACCTCCCTCTTCTTACCACTTATTCCTGCACAGGCCAATGAGGATCATCCACACACCACTTTCATCTTCGACAGATTTAACAGAACCCACCTGATCTTGGAAGAGGAGGCTTTTGTCATCGGCTCTGAATCTATGCTTTCTCTCACAATGCAATCACATTTTATGATCAATCATGTGCTATATTCAATTCCCGTGCAGATGAAAAGAAATGAGACTCGTTTCTCCTTTAGCACTACCTTCATTTTTTCCATTTTGCATCCTCCCTCTAATGATGGAGGACATGGACTAGCCTTCTTTATGATGCCCCATAGATCTCCCATTCACGTTATGGCGTGCTAGTCTTTGGGCTTGTTAGACCTCACCAGCATTGCACAGCCATACAATTACTTATTTGTAATGGAGTTCGATACGAACAAGACTCTGGAATTCAATAATCCTAACAACAACCACGTGGGTGTAGACATCAACAACCTCATCTCGGAGCAGACCGTGCATGCCACTTATTGGGATGGTGCAGAAAGCTTCCATGGATTGAGCCTAAAGAATGGATAGAACGTATAGGCCTGGATCGATTACATTCATCCTCAAATCCACCTCAACGTGACCATCACATTGGTTGGCTTGCCGAGACCACACAAGCCATTAATATCTATGAAAATTGATCTTGACAGTGTTCTGAAAGAGAAGATGTTAGTGGAAGGCCATTATGTTATGGTGTGAAGCTTCACCAACGAAGGCACAGCACCACCCGTCAATGTGTCGTGTCTCCCTTCACTTCCTAACATGTATTCCAAACATCTGGACCCGAGATTCATAGCCGACATCACCGTGGCCACCTTGGTTCTCTTCACGCTGGGGATTCATAGTCAGTGTCACCATGGCCACCTTGGTTCTCAAAAGAGATAAAAACAGGGAAACAATTGAAGAATGGGAGGAAGAGTACTTACCCCATAGATTCACTTACAACGAGCTCAGCATCGCCACCAGTAGACTCTAGGGTGATAATATTTGGGACAAGGGGGTTTTGCCAAAGTTTACAGGGGTGTCCTCCCCAGCAGCAACCAAGAAGTCACAGTGAAGTGCATAACGAAGGAGTTCATGGAGGGAATGTAAGGGTTCATCATAGAGATCTCAAGCATGAGGCATCTACAACACCGGAATATGGTCCATCTCTGAGGCTGGTGCTGGGCGGAAAAATAATTATTCATAGTTTATGACTATATGACTAACGAAAGATTGGATAATTTGATATTTGGAAACCCAACCATAGTCTTGTCGTGGCCTCAGCAGTACACGATCATGAAAGGCGTGGCAATAGGACTATTGTATATGCACAAGGGATGGGAGAAAATGGTCATCCACAGAGACATCAAGGCATGAAATGTACTTCTGGATTCTGAGTTGAATGGGCCTCACTCGACTGCATGATCAGAGCGAGAATCCTCAGACGACTCATGTGGTTGGAACATTGGGTTACATAGTTTCAGAGCTCATATACACCGAGAAGGCCACTCCCAGCTCAGATGTATTCAGTTTTGGGGTTCTCCTGTTGGAAGTGGCATGTAGGAGGAGACCTGTGAATCTATCAAAGGACGCCAAGCAAAAGATTTTAGTGGAATGGGCATGGGAGCTGTACAGTAAGGAGAGGCTGTTGGAGGCATTGGATACAAAGTTAGGGAAGGACAAATATGATGTGGGCGAGACGGAGAAGGTGTTGAAATTGTTGTTGTTGTGTTGTCACCTAGAGCTACAGAACACGCTGCGCATGCACCATGTTTTCCAAATACTGGAAGGTGAAGCTAATATATTCATCTTATAATAATAATTGAGTAATTCAAAACAAGTCCTTAGAACATCTCAAAGGGGAAGAAAATTTGGCTTGGTTTTCATTTAGATTCATTATGAATCATTTTACCCATGGAATGGATATATGTATGTATGTATCTATGCTAATGAAATTCTAAATCTAACAAATTTTCATCTATTCAAGATTTTTGAAATACCAAAACATTGTCAAATATATTAGGTTAAATAGTTTCAATGTATCCACATGATTGTTAAATACACATAGAAAACTTAGCATATTAGAAGTTAGCTACAAAAGAATTATTGTTATATGTACAAAATATTAAATGATGCTTCTTCATTTGTTGGATTTGGAGTTTTGAATGATTTGATATACGCTAATGAAATCACATCAAAGCATGAAGAAGAATCTATGAAACATTTTGTTTCCCAAAAACTATCATGCCAAAGGATTTCACAGTAAACGATTTGTGTTGTACCTTGAAGGATTGTAGAGACATGGATGCCTTGAAGGTCCCCACATAGGCACAAGACCTATCTGACAAATGAGTGATTAGGGAAATCGATGAATATAATTAAATTTATAAGGTACTCTAGAAGAATTTAAATGCTCTTAAATTTCCACTTGATGTGAGAAAACCATTGGCAAGGTCTTTCACTCTAATATCTTCTAATTACACATATTATGGTCAATTTTACAGGTTATTTGTGGCCCAAAAAATGTGGAATGTTTGTGATTGTATTAATCTCTTCTTGATGATATTGTCATTGAAAATTGATTACACTTTATTAAACATTGTATTGAGTGGAATTTTACTTTGAAGCAGGATGTTAAAACCCTAGCCAAGATTCCCTAGTTCTTGGCCATTGGGTTTTACAAGGAAAATATTATCTTTTTTTTGTAAGCTTGGTAGGACTACATCTTCATGATGTCCAAATTCTCACCCCAATTGGGGGGGTAGCACAATTATTGAACCCAAGGCTTATGGTTCTATGAGACTTCATTTCCATGACCATTGAAAATTCAGCTACCCCAAACGAAAATTGAGGGTGTTACAGAGTCGTATCAGAGCATGGATCACCCCTTGGACTAGATGGGCGATGTGTGTTGGTTATGCATACATGTCGATTACATATGTGTATCAGAGAAGGAAGAAATAAGGATTTTCAAAGAAGATAACGACCGAATCATTCAATCACAAGAGAGACTTACTAGGGCATAGGAGAAACAAGCAGAGGATAATGTGATGATCCTTTAGAGCTTTCCAGACTTGCAAAGAGATGGACCACTTATAATCATTTACGGTCACAATGATAGGACTAATGGATCATATGGTAGCAAGCCACATGCTAGGAACAAGTTGGATAGCGATGACACAGTTAGATATGGAAGATTCTTGGATACACCTGATAGATGAGGATTTGACATGGGATTTACTGTAATTCTGGTTCAGACATGTATCATGGTCATCATCATTATCATCCTTACAAGAGGAGTCACAGGGGATATTTTCTGTATGGGTTCAAGAAATAAAAGCCACCTACATTTTATGTGGAAATGAAGAAGTCACAGGATGCTGAAGCATGGTTGCTCGGGATGAACAAGTTCTTCAAGATGCATGATTACTCAGCAAACATGAAGCCTAGGATAACGACATTAAGTCTTAAAGGTAAAGCAAATATCTGGTGTGAATATGTAAATATTATCAGAGGTATTCATGAAGAGGAGTTGACTTAAAGTGAGTTTGAGAGACTATTCAGGAAGAAGTATCTATCCAAGAGATACTATAACAACAGGGAAAAAGAGCTCTCTGAGATAAAGATGGGATATATGACCGATGAGGTGTACACTAGAAAATTATTGGAGTTATTGAGGTATGTGCTTTACCTCAAGGAGGAGAAGGCCAAGATACAATGATTCATCAGTGGGTTGTTGGTAGCATTCAAGGGCAAGATTGAGTTTGATGAGCCTAGATCATTTGACGAGGCCATCCAGAAGCTAAAGAATTATATTGAGCAATCAAAGCATACATCTAAGATGATTCCAAACTAGAAAGCTAATGAAAATAATAAAGGAAAACGGGACAAGAAGTGAACAAGACCTTAATATACAAGTAACAAAGAGAATGCAACACCACATAATAAGTCCAATGCATCTAATACAGGACATGGATTTCGATTTGAGGATCAGAGTGAGGGTGAAGGTTGGGAACCTTTACAGTGTTGGAATTGTGGTGGAGAGAATCACAGGAGAGATTATCCACAACATCAAGGTGGTAGACCGCAGATCTAAAGTGCACAATAAGTGCAGATAGTGGGGGATATAGGAAAAATCATTCCATGGATCTATGCAACATTAGAGAACATGTAGGAAGATCACCAAGTGTCTATTATTGAGATGGACGGTAAGCTTTTTGATCAATTTGTTTTTCTTTTTATTGACCCTAGATCTAATTATAGGTATGTTAACCATGACCTAGTGGATAAGTGTGGTTTGAATAAAGAAGTGCATGCAGAATCTTGGTTAGTGCAGTTGGCTACAGGCACAAAGAAGAGAGTTCATCACTCGGTAAGAGATTATGCATTTTAGTTGAGTGGTATCCCTACACCAACACATTTGAATGTACTAGCATTGGGATCATAGAATATGTTGTTGGGCATGGACTGATTGTATCTTCATAGGACCAAGGTGGATTGTTACGACAAGGCTATTGAGTGTCTAGATGACAATGGGGAACTAAGAGTCTTGTAGGGTAAGAAGAAGGCAACATAGTTTAGAATCGTCACAAGTATGCAGGTGAAGCACAATTGTAGGAAAGGGTGTGTGTTATTCACAGTGCATATTTCCAATGACAAAGTTAAGTAATTTAAGGATACAAATGTCTTGAGCAGGCAGTCTATTTTACAATAGTTTCGAGATGTGATTCTGAAAGATATTTGAGAGTTTCTGCCTCATAGGGAAGTGGAATTTTCTATTGAGATGGTATCAAGGGAACCACCAACATTAAAGGCACCTTACAATATGAGCACACCAGAGTTGGTGGAGTTGAAGTTACAATTGAAGGAAATTATTGACAAGGGATACATTAGGCCCTGTATTGCCTTGGGGTGGACCAGTGTTTCTTCTAAAGAAGAAGGATGTTTCTCTCAGGTTATGCATTGATTATAGGTAGTTTAATAAGGTGACCATAAAAAATAGTTATCTGTTGCTGAGGATTGATGATTTATTTTACCAGTGTTCTTGAAGATTGATCTAAGATCAGGATACCATCAGGTATGCGTTAAGGAAGAGGACATCTACAAGACATCTTTCCAAACCAAGTATGGGCATTATGAGTTTGTTGTAGTTCCATTTGGTTTGACTAATGCTACAACTATTTTTATGTGCCTGATGAATAGTGTGTTGCATCCTTATTTGGATAAGTTTGCTATTGTATTCAATGATGATATATTGGTATATTCTAAGAATGAAGAAGAACATGCCAAACATTTAGTATTATTGAGATTGTTGAGAAAGCATTAGTTTTATGCTAAGCTTAACAAATGTAGTTTCTTCCAGATAGAGGTACATTACTCGGGACATGTGGTTTCCAAGGAAGGCGTAGCAGTGGATCTAGAAAAGATAAGAGCTATCATTCATGGGGTTAACATATTATTACAAGAGGTTCATGAGGAACTTCGGATAGATTTCTTATCTTATTACGTTGTTGCAAAGAAAAAGTAATAAATTTGAATGGACAGAGGAATGTGTAGCCAATTTTTAGCAGTTAAAGTAGTTGTTGACAAATGCTCCAGTTCTTAAGATCATAGATCTAGAAAAATAGTTTGTGGTATGTATGGTTGCTTACAAGAGAGGGCTCAATGGAGTCCTTATGTGGGAAGGACAAATAGTAAGCTATAAATCAAGGAAACTTAATGAGGACAAGTACGATTATCCAACACATGACCTTGAGTTGGCAACGATCATGCATGCTTTGAAGATATGGAGGCACTATCTTCTTGGCAGTCAATTTATCTTGATGAGTGATCACAGTGGATTGAGGTATCTATTTGACTAACTAAATTTGAATGCCAGACAAGCTAGATGGTTGGCCGCGATCAGTGAGTTCAACTTTGAGATCGGGTACATTAAAGGTAAAGATAACATGGTTGTAGATGCTCTTAGCAAGAAGATATAGGTAAATCACACAGCAACTATGAGTTCTTATGGGACATATATATAAGATCATATCTTGCAGGAAGGACACAAGGATGATTTGTATAGGGAGCTTATGCACATGTTACAATAGGGTATAGGTGATTAGGATGTGGACTATCATCTTATAGCAGATGGTTTGGTAAGATTTAGGCACAAGATATATGTGTTGAGAAATAGTGAGCTCAAGAATATTATCTTAAGGGAATTCCATGCTAAATCATATTCATGCCACCCAAGATATCAAAAGACATTGACAACATTGAAGAAGTTCTACTATTGGATGAACTTGAAGAAGGAAGTGGCAGATTTTGTGACTAGATGCTTGGATTGTCAATATGTAAAAACAAAGTGTAAGAATCCATGTGGTCTACTACATCCGATTCTGACTCCAAAGTCAAAATGGGAGGTCATTTCCGTGCATTTCATTATAGTTTCTCTGAGGACATCTAGACAACATGATTCTATTATGGTTATGGTTGATAGGTTGACAATGTAGCACACTTCATTGTAGTGAAGTTTACATATTCAGCTAATGATGTAGCATAGGTATTCATCAGTGATGCAGCATAGGTATTCATGGTCTAGTGAATAAAATTGTGTGAGACAGGGATACCAATTTTACTTCTAGATTACGGGAGGACTTACTTATAGGTCTGGGTACAAATTTGGTATTCGACACAACTTATCATCCACAGATAGATGGAAAGAGAGAGAGGATCAATAGGATATTGGAGGATATGTTGAGCATGTATGTGATACATCATCCACGGAAGTAGGAAGAGTATATTACACTATTTGAGTTTTCTTAAAACAATGGGTACTTGTAATATTTGAGGATGAGTCTGTTTGAGGCATTGTGCGGGTGGAATGTAGTAATCCCATAAGTTGGAGTGATCTAGTGAATAGGTTGTTGATTAGACCTGACATGTTAGTAGAGATGGAATATGAAATGCAAGTAATCAAGAAGAATATGAAGGAAACATAGGATAGATAGAAGAGTTATGCAAATTAGAACATGTTATTTAAGGAGTTACAGGTTGGGGAATAGGTGCACTTATACATCAAGCCCAAGAAGAGCTCCTTGAGGATTGGATCATATGCTAAGCTGGCACCTCTATGGACCTTTCAAGATTCTTAAGAGGATTGGACTAGTAGCCTATCAAATTTCACTGCCTCCGACATTGAAATTCCATGATGTTTTCCATGTCTCATTTCTTAAGAAGTATGTTAAACATGTTGATCATGTGATGGACTAGTTTGTATTGCATGTGGAACCAGGAGGGGAATTTTAGTCGAAACCTCAATGCATTTTTAAAACAAACATGTTCATCCTCAGAACCAAAAACTCGAGTAGGTTAAAGTGCAATGGAAGCACTTTAGTCCCGATAAAGTTACATGGGACATGATGGATCATATGCGGGCCATGTATCCTTCTCTATTCGTTGATTGAGCGCATGCTTTTGGCATATGCTTTGGTGTGATGTTTGGTATAAATGTATATGTATATGGATGTAAATACTACCACAAGTTGTGTTATAGAGATCCAATAAGCAGTATGGGTGTCATGTTGTTATGTTTGTCATGTTGTTAGGTTTCTCGTGTTGGTTTTCTTCTCAATAAGATGATCATTGTAAATACTGCAATGAGATAAGTTATAAACCTCCATGGGAAATATGTTTTGTTTTTCAAAATAATTGTTGGTTGTAGGCATCATTGAACATCGATGATGGTGTTCCTCAAAGGGGGAGGGTTTTATAAAAACCATGGTAAAAAATCCATGCAATAAAGTTAATAAAGGAAAAATAATAACCATGATCATGGGAAATGTATTCCAAGATGAATGTTGGGAAAAAAAATAGTGATGGGAATCACTTGTGACTAATTATTGGCTATGGAAATTGGCAAAGGAAATGGTAAAGGATTTGGAAAGGAAAAGTGTCATTAATTCAAATTTTATTTATGATATTAAAGGAAATTAGGAGAAAAGGGAGGTCAAAGGTCATAGGTTGCATGTGAGGAGGAAAATGAAGGAAAAATAATGGAAAATGAGGAAAATATAGGCCTCATTAATAAAAATCATATGAGGATTAGTTTTTAGCTTTTTGCTAGTTCAATTTTGGAGCTCTCATTTTGTACTCTCTCTCTCATACTCTTGGACACTTAGAGTTTTCTTGGAGCACTCTTGGAGGAGTGCAACATACTTGGGATTTGGAGCAAGAAGGAAAAATAAGAGCAGGAAATCACAAGAGGACATCAAGATCAACAACTACAATGCGTTTTTCTTGCATGTACTGAGTCACATGTATGATTTCTTTGCTATTTTTGGCATCGATGGCACATGCATGTGGTTTCTTGGTTATGATTTTTCATTGGCATGGAGGATTTCCTAGATTAATGGTGGATTTTCCTATCCTTTCCATTTCCTGGATAGCCTTGGTGTTATGGCTGTCTTTCCTTTAATTTTATGGTCGGTTCCCATGTTCCTTATGACAATGGGTTGAGTTACTAGTTCCTGGAAGCCTTGACTGGATAAGTTCTCTAGAAGCCCTGTAATAGCTTGGGCTAAGTTATTAGTCCTAGAGCCCTGGTTGGAAAATATGACTGGAAGCCCTTGGTGGGTTGATTTACTAGTCTTGGAAGCACTGGTTGGGAAAACGCTCTAGAAGCCTGACAACAACTATGGATTGAGTTACTAGTCATGGAAGCCCTGTTTGGAACGAAAGCTCTATAGCCCTAGACATATTGGGTAGATACAAATATGGTGATGGTTAGTTAGGTCTAACTATGAGGTGGAATCACTGGTTGAGGTGGTTTGCCCTCTGGAAGCCTTAGTTTCGTTTTCTTTGATTTGTTCCATGAGATCCCACATTCATGCTTAGAATATGGCATGGGGGTGATTAGCTGAAAGAAATATTTGGTTCAACCAATCTATGGTCGGGTGGTACATGGAAGTCCCATACCTGGTTGCATCTTTCATATGTTAATAATAGCTCCTATCCTCTTGTATTTGATGGGTAAATATACTTGTTCATATGTTGCTTTTATGGTTGTTATATATTTGTTATTTACGTTGAATATATGTTGGTTTTGATGATGTTCTATGATACTCTTGATGTATGGATCTCCTCATGTTTTGATTAGAAAATGAATGAACGATGAATATATGACCTAA
Organism: Pinus taeda; assembly: GCA_000404065.3. Classification (NCBI taxonomy): domain Eukaryota; kingdom Viridiplantae; phylum Streptophyta; class Pinopsida; order Pinales; family Pinaceae; genus Pinus; species Pinus taeda. The sequence continues at coordinate 93,943 of APFE031498894.1, forward strand.
TATATGATAATACAACTAATTTTATAAGGAATCAATGCTTCCTTACAAATCATAGATTAGTATGAGACCCCTATGCTCACATATGTTGTTATGACCTGTATATGACATATATGTGATATGTTTGACGAAATTCCTTTCATGGCTAGAAGGGTCCCATTAAATTCATTGATTAAATATTTTCATTAGTATCCATGTTTCTATGTTATTTTTCATTTCTAGAAGTTTCATGAAATTTTATGAAGTGGCCTGAGCCTTGGCCCTAAAAATTGGCACAAAATCCGCAGTCGCTGGAAGAGAACTACCTGAAAAATGCCAAAATTGCTTGCATGCCTTGTTGTGGGAGCGAATGGAGGATCCCAATCGAATGCATGCCTTGTCATGGGAGAAAATGACGCTCTAAGGTAGTGAAAAAGCAATTTTCCTCAGGGGTTGGTCACCTGGAAGGGTTGGTTGGCTCCTGCAGGTTTTCTAGCATGTGTTGAAGGTCAAAGTCCTTTTTTTTTATTGATTCCACTTCCTTAATTATACATGGGGAGTTGAATCACATCACAGTATTATCTTGTCACATGTTTACCCTAGAAAATTGGTTAAGTTGGGTAAATGTGGGAGGATGGTGTTACAAGTTTCTTTGTTGAATCCTTGGAGACATGGAAATAAAACTAAATCTCCAAAAATTATGAAATGAGACACATGAGGATTTATCCTAGAGATATTTTCCTCTCGTGTGATCATACCAGGAATAATGTGAGGACTCTGGTTATGTATGTAGACTGTGGTGTTTCATGCTTTTCCCCATATATGCAATGGAAACCCCTGATCATGTAGAATGACCCTTGCTTATCCCACTATTCTCTTTTTCTTCCCTTGAGCTACCCCATTGTGTTGTGGGTTATGGGATGTTTTCAACTCTCTTTGAATGCATTCTTTCGTACAGGAATCTTTGACGGCATGTGAAACAAATTCACCTTGATTGTCTCTCCTAAGATCCTTCACCTTCTTCCCAATATCCTTCACCATCAGAACCTTCAATTCAAAAAACTTTGAGGAAACCTCATCCTTCTTCAACATGAAGAAGATCCAACACTTTTCAAAGAAATCATCAATAAAAATAGCATATTACTTATTTGTTGTTGTGGAGGCTATAGAAAAGGGTTAACAAACATAAGAGTGGACTCGCTCCAAAATTTCATCTACTCTTCTCTCACGATCATCGAAAGTGGATTTAGCATATTTCCCTAATTTGAAACCCTTGTAGCTATCTCATTAGTCAAGGGAGCCTTTAGGGAGGTTGAGGGTAATTTGTTGCATGATCTTTAAGGCACCATGGTGTAGATAACATAATATCCTATGCCAGAGTTCACCAATATCTCTACTTGGAACTTTACCTTCTTTGGTGAGTAATGTTTACTTTTTGACTTTTATTGACGACTATGGTCGAAAAGCATGGGTTTATCTTCTAAAACAGAAATATGAAGCATTTTTTGTATTTGAAATATTTAGAGCTATGGTTGAAAAGGAAAGTGGAAATCATATTAAAATTTTGAGATCAGATAGAGGTGGTGAATATATGCTAACAAATTTCACTGAGTTTTGTTAATTGCATGGAATGAAGAGGCGGTTTACTACATGTTATACTCCACAGCAAAATGGAATAGATGAAAGGAAGAATTGAACTATTATGAATATGGCTCGAATTATGTTGAAAGAAAGTCATCTACCAAATGAATATTGGGGAGAAGATGTAGCTTGTGTTGTTTATATTCTTAACATAAGTCCAACTAAGAGAATGAAGGATCGAGTTCCCAAAGTATCCTAGAATGGTAAGAGTTTTCATATATCTCATTTAAGAAATTTTGGTTGCATTGCCTATGCACATGTTCCTAAAGAATTGAGAAATAAGTTAGATGATAGAAGTGAGAAATTCATTTTTGTTGAATATAATGACGAGTCTAAAGAAAATAGAATTTATAATCTCCTCACCGAGAAATATATTATCAGTAGAGATGTTGAGTTAAAGGAAGAAGAATCTTGGGATGGAAGCATAGATAAATCTGTTGTGGAGAAAACTATATTATCTCATGGAGATGATAATGAAGATGGGAAAGAAGCACAAGGTGGACAACCAATTCCATATACACCTGCTACAAGCACCTCATCAAGGCAATCACCAAGAGTCAGTCCATTACAATTCAGAACATCGATATATAATGAACATGGAAAACCATCAAGTTATGGTGGAAAACAAACAACAGGATCAGAGCTAAGTAATGATTCTAATCCTATAGTAGCTACATTGAAGAATAGAATTAACAGTCAGAAGACTAGAAGCTTAAAGGAATTGTATGAGTAGAATGATGAAATAGATCAAATTTCAAAATTTTCATTACTTGCATATGATCCAGTAAATTTTGATGAAGTTGTGAAAGAAAAAGTTTGATAAAAGCCATGGATGAAGAAATTGATGCTATAAAAAGAAATAATACTTGGGAACTTGTAAATTTGCCTGAAGGTAAAATTACTATAGTTTTTAAACGGATTTACAAAACTAAAGTGAATGTTGAAGGTGAAATTGAAAAGTATAAAGAAAGACTTGTAGTTCAAGGGTTTGTTAACAACCTGGTATTGATTATAATGAAACTTTTGCACCTGTAGCTAGACTTGACACAATATGAATGGTATTAACTATTGTTGGACAAAAGAATGGAAAATATATCAGATGGATGATAAGCCTGCATTTTTAAATGGTTTTCTGGAAGAAGAGGTTTATTGAAAACAACCTCTTGGATATGAAATTGATTGTCAAGAAGATAAAGTTTACAAATTAAAGAAAACATTATATAGATTGAAACAAGCACCCCGATTATTGTTTAGTAGAATTGATGAATATCTTAATAACAATGGATTCATCAAGAGTCCAAGTGAGCCAACTTTGTATACAAAACTAAACGAGGATGGAAAAAAATTGATTGTGTGCTTGTATGTTGATGATTTGATTTTCACTTGATATATCTCAATAGATGATTTTAAGACAACCATGAAAAGAGAATTTTATATCACTGATTTAGTCCTAATGAAATGATTTCTTGGTATTGAAGTAACTCAATGTGAAGATGGTATTTTCATTTTTCAATCTAAGTATGCAAAGGATATATTCAAAAGGTTCAGGATGGGAAACTGTAAGCAAGTTGTAACCCCAATTGCAATTGGTACAAAACTCAATAAGGATGATCATGGTTCACATATTGATCCAACCTTGTTTAAACAATTGGTTGGAAGTCTTATGTATTTGACTACAACAAGGCATGATATAATGTTTGGTGTAAGTTTAATTTCCATATTCATGGATTCTTTGAAGAGTACCCATTGGCTAGTTGGAAAAAGGATTTTAAGATATGTTGCTGGAACAAGGAATTATGGTATCATGTGTGCATCTGACTTAGATTTTAAACTAACCGGATATATAGATAGTGATTTTGCCGGAAATATTGATGACAGGAGGAGCACATCTCTGTATGTGTTCAGTTTTGGTTCAGGTGTAGTTTCATGGGCATCAGTGAAGCAATCCATTGCGACTCTATCATCAGTTGAAGCAGAGTATGTTGCAGCCACAACAAAAACATGTCAAACTATGTGGATGAGAAGAATTTTGAAAGAGTTGTTGCATGAACATAAAAAACCCACTTATATTTTTTGTGACAATAAATTTGCTATTGCATTATCAATAAATCATGTTTTCCATAAGAAGAGTAAACATATTGATACAAGGTATCATTTTATTTTAGAATTAGTAAGCAATAATGAAATATGTATGGAGTTCTGTAGATCAAAAGACCAGTTTGTAGACATATTTACAAAACCGTTGGAAAAATAATTGTTTCAAACTCACAGGGAAAACATAGGGGTCTGCATGGTGTAACAACATTTTGATGTAATAGCAAAGTTTTTTTCTTTTTGTAAAATAATTAAGGGGAAAAATGGAATAATTATTTCACATCTACTATCATTGTCACCGCTACCGCCTTGGCTCTTGAATCTTCCAGAAGTCACCTCTACCTCACTGCCTCACTACCTCCAAAAACAAAAGGGCAACACCCCCTAAAAATATATATTTTAATTGATGTAAATGACATAAAAGTATTCTATAAATAGAAGGATCATGAAGAGGCAAAGATCATCCACTCCCAGTTTTTTATTGTTGGTGTAATTGAGCAGCTGTATTTGTGGTTCTCTGTGTTTTTCCTGATCTCCTCTATATTTTTGTTCTTTCAGTTTTAATGAAGACCCAAATTATCAAAGCTGACCGATGGCCTTAAGCAAAAGTGTATCATATAGTTGTTTTATTTTATTCAATATCGAAAGCATAAGAAGAATACCCAACGCTTTTCAAAGAAATCATCAATAAATATAACATATTACTTATTACTTGTTGTGGAAGCGATAGAAAAAGGTTAACAAACATAAGAGTGGACTCTCTCCAAGATTTCATCTACTCTGCTCTCACGATCATGGAAAGTGGATTTAGCATATTTCCCCAATGTTCAACCCTTGCAGATGTACCGTTGGTCAAGGGACCCTTTAGGGAGGTTGAGGGTAATTTGTTGCATGATCTTTAAGGCACCATGGTGTAGATAACATAATATCCTATGCCATAGTTCACCAATATCTCTACTTGGAACTTTATCAACCTTGATGCTCAACGTAGCACAATCTCCCACCTCTAGTTTGTATAGGTTCTTCAGTCGAACCCTAATCTCCTTCACCTGCATAGTATCAATGTGTCTTGGAAAGGCTTTCCCTTTACTGAAAATTACATCATAGCGATGATCGTCCAAAACTTCTACAAAGATTAGGTTCTTTTTCAACCCAGGTACAAACATAACATCTTTGAGGGGAAGAAGAGAGGTTTTCTCCCTCTCAAAGGTGGAAATACCAATTCCTATTGCATTGTACCTCCCATCATTCCCCATTTTGGTATGCATCTACAGATCCTTCTCCTCCATGCTACGAAAAAATGCCTTGCACCCTTTCATATGTAATGAGGCACCAGAATCAAGGTACCAGACACCCCCCATAAGAGTGATAACCATTCATGCTATTGGGGTGAAGTCTAATTCGAATTGTGAAGCCATTACTTCACTTGTTGCTCCTCTTCAAGGCTTCCTAGTAGACTTCTTGTGTGGACATTTTGTTGCATAGTAAAAGAACCTGTGGCAGTGGAAGCACATGATCTTGCACAAGTCTTTCGTCTTGCCATTATTTTGGTTGGATTCATGATTGCCTTGGTTCTTCTTCCCTTTTGCCTTCTTCCCCTTTCGAACCGAGGCAAAATTTTCTTCATCCTGTGCTCTAGATGAAGTTCCATCCTGCTTACTTCTCCTGAACTCTTCTTGAACCGAATCGGACCACAGCCATTCCCAAATTCGTAATTTTTCCCTTCCATTCACAGAGTCCTAGTTGTTGTGCCATAATTTTGGAAGGACTAGAAGAACTAGGCTCACCAAGTCATCTTTTGGAATATTCACACCAATCCCTCCAAGCTCATCCCAAACTTGTGTAAATCTAGTGAGATATTACATAATAGTATCATTATTTTTCATTTTAATGTTTCAAACTTTGTCTTTCAAGGCCAATTTTCTATGGTCATTGTTATTTTTGAATAGTTAAGTCAGTGGCTTCCACATAACAAATGTTTCTATTTGCCATGGAAATTTGAGACCACATGGTCCCTCACATCTTCTAGTAGAATTCTCCTAGTCTTTGCAGCATCCTCCTTCCATTGGGCTAATTTTTGTGCATATGACTATGGAGGTTTGCAATGTCAGTTTTAACATATTCTAATACACCATTGTCATCGAGCATTGCTTCCATTCGATATTTCTAGGCTATGAAATAAAGCTACCCTCTAGGGCATACGTTAGCCCATTGAAAGATATTCTCCTGATCCTCAAGAAAAACTGCTACAAGAAGTCTGCAAATTCAAAATTCTTGAGAGGACAGTTCAAAATATTGGTTCTAATGTAAATTCAGGGCTCTGATACCATGTAGAAATTTGATAGAAATTGCAACTGCTTAAGAATTCTAACTAAATGTTATGAGACACAAGTCCACTCTACTAATCCACATAATCAAATTCACAATATATAACAACATGCATAGACATGCAATAAGAAAAACCGCAAATACACAGTGATTTCTAAGGCAACCTAACTGGGAAAAACCCCTCAAGCCTCTTTTCATTAATTAGGTGAATGGACAAACTATTACAATTGCTAACTCCATCTTTGAGCTAAACCTACAAAAGAATAAATGTTTTCCTACTCAATGATAGACTTTGGCCAACACTTAGCCAAATATTAGCTCACAGACACTCTAATTTTCTTGCAAAATTCCTCAGGAAATTTGCCCCTATTGTTTAGGAATTTCCTCTAATTGCTTGCACAATTCCCAAGGATTGATCATATGATCGCATGCAACACTTGTACACCAAACTAGTTTACAACTGCTTGTTACACTTCCTTGTCATCTCCACTTCAACTGAGGAACTCAGATTCTTTGCATGCACTATCTATTTTGAGGTTGATCGATTAGTTAGCTAACAAATCTCTGAAATAGACTATTGTCCCACTATACAACTAACCTTCAACTGACTCTAACAATAGTTAGAGGTTAGTTAACTAAAAATAACTAAACTAGATCACTAAAATTTAGCAATCAAACATGCATAACTGAACTCTAAGACCTCTAACTCAAATTTACTGAGCTAATTGAGTGACAAGAGCCATGTCACACAGGTTAACTACCTCCAAGTTGTTCTATGATGTGGAAATTGATTTACTTAATTTGACTAAGGCTAAAGTCAAATTGAGTCTTTCTTGCTCCATTTTTTCAACATAAATAACACTTTCACGCTCATAGTTTACACAATATTTCCCCCTACGTCAGTGTCACCCTCACCCATATATATTATAGAGAAAATCATTATATTATAATAAAACCGTATTTTCTAATATTTCCCCAGTACCCACACTCACCCTTACCCTCATATATAAGGGTGGGCATATAAGGGTTGGGTTAGGGAAGTATTAGGAAAAATATTATAATTTAACCAATCTTTTCTATCACACCTACTTGGGAAATTTAGGGAAAAACATAATTATGAGAGTGAAAGTGGTGGAAATATTGCGTAAATATTATAATTTACCGAATATTTCTCCCATCCGTGTATAGAAAATATTGGGAAAAACATAATATTATTATAATCTTATGTTTTTCCAATAATATATGAGGTAGTGGTTGGGGTGGATGGAAATACTAGGTAGAGGGTTGGGGAGGAGTGGAATATGGGAAAAATATAGTCTCCCACCCCTATGAGTGAGGAGATGAGAGGTGCAAGAAAAATATATGAGATATAGGGTAGGAGTGGTGGGAATAATTTAATCGATATTTCTTGTGACGTTCATCGTTATCTAATACATTTTTCTCATTATCTCATTCATGGCACGTGGGGGGATTATATTTTTCCTATTATTCCCTCACACCCATACCCTCTTTACCTATTGGTTATTCTCACCCTCACCATTATTTTGTATATTTTTCCTATTATTCCCCCCATTGCCTCGCCTATTCTCCATATGGGTGGGGGATTATATTTTGCCCATTATCCCCCCAACCCCCACTATCATATACAAAGGCTATATAAGATTGTGAGGGCAAAATAATGGACAAAATATATAATGTATTATATTTTGTCCATTATTTTACCCCACCTTTATATATATATATATATATATATACATATATATACTGAGAGAGAGAGAGAGAGAGAGTAGTTAGATGAGGGAAATATTGAGTAAAACATGTTATGTATCTTACTTACTATGTAATATAACTAACTTGTTTTACCTAATATTTTCCCTCCTCCACTATATTGTGAGAGTGTGAAGGATTAATAAACTTAAGAGAAAAACATATTATATATATTTTACTTAATATTTCCTCTATCCACTTATCTCTAACACATATTTTACTCAATATTTCTTCCCTCCACTCATCTTTAATGAAAAAATTAATAATAATAATAATAAATCTATAAGAATGATAATTCACCATAATATTGGAAAAAAACATTTTATTTATATTAGATTATTTTACCCTCCTCCTATTTTGAATATCCATTCATTTGTTCCGGAGATAAATTTACTGCAAATTAAAATAATTGATTGCCGGACTGTACATGGGTGAGGCTCCTCTTTATAGCCTCTCCTTTATAGAATTCCTAGAGTGTATATTAACATCCATTCATCTTTTCCATGGAGAAACTTAGCTCATGTGAAAATAATTGATTTGTGATGTTTCCGTGGGTTAAACTCCTTTTTATAAGCCTTCCTTTATAAAATTAATGGAGAATGTAATAAGATTCGCTCATTTGTTCCACGTAGAAATTAAGCAGATGTGAAAGCAATTGTTTTGTGATGTTTCCGTGGGTCAAACTCCTCTTAATAGCCTCTCCTTTATAGAATTTTTGGAGTGTATAATGTTTGATGTTTCCATAGATCAGGATTCTTGGAGTGTATATTAAGATCCATTCATTCGTTCCACGAAGAAATTTAGCGCATGTGAAAGTAATTGTCGCGTAATGTTTACGTAAGTACTCCTCTCATTAAGATCCATTCATTCGTTCCGGCGAAAAATTGAGCTAGTGAAAGAATCGTTTGGCCGTGCTTCCTCGGCTCAATGAATGAATCAAATAAAACGGAGTCATCTCATGTGATGAATTAGTGGTCGTCGCCGCCTTCTGAATTTGGGTGGACCTCGGGAGTGAGAGACGCCAACGGCAATATCAGATAAGAAAAATCATTATCCTGCATCCAAGTATTCTAAATATACATTCATCTAAGTATTACATCGGATTCATTTGCTCTGAGGAGAAATTTAGCTGATGTGAAAGAATCGACTGGTTATGCTTCCCTGGAGCAATGAGTGAAGCAAATAACAAATATTCATTTAATTTGGTCAAATAGTCGTAGTCGTCGCCTTATGAATCCATGGAGGAGAAAACCAAATTGCGAAATTAAAAATTAATTGGGAATAATTATTTCTATTTATGCTTTAACCGCTTCCCATCCTTAAATTTTGTCCATGAAACTCATACAATTGTGATGTGTGGCTTTGTGAATGTGTCGACGAATTGTTCTTTCCATTTACAAGATAACACTAGCTTTTTGCATTATTTACCAATGAAGTGATATGTGATATCAATATGCTTACCATGCTTTAATATATATACTAATAAGGTACACTTTTAGTTGGTACTGTTTTTTAATAGATCACTCAATAATCCATGTAATTAGAATATTGTTATTGTTATTGTTAGTAATTATTTATTTCAAATAATGAGATTGTAACAATTGAAGGAAGATGAAAAACATATATTGAAATAATCTTTCACTGATTTGTAATAATTGCAAAATTAGTCATCATTGTGATATTATTACATTATAATGTATTATATATGTTCCAACAATATATATTAGAATTCTTTTTCATTTGACCAATGAGAATCTTTTGGAGACTCCTTGAACTTGTTAATAAAATTAACAATATAAATAATGTGTACTCCACTGTTAATGAAATACATGAGACTATCAACCAATCTTTTTAGTAGAGTTAGATTTATGTTGGATCTTATTTATATTTCACTAAGATTTATTCATATTGTAATTGGAGTTTGTGTTAGTTTATAGTTCATCATCCCGTACCTCTTCATAACATCCATGTCATACCTTGAATTTGTTTTAACCTAAATCTATTTGATGACTTTAGTATCAAGAAGGAATCTCATTAATTCCGCATTCGAAAATTCATGCGTCATAGCGAATTTAAACTTTTCTACTAATATATTCCCCACGAAGATTATATTATCAACACAAACAAATAATTAGAATTTGTTCTTGTTCATTCACCTTTGTATACAATGTAGGATCATTGTTGTTTTTGCTAAGTCCACCACAAATCACATATGAATCAATCCTGCTATACCAACCTCTAGGAGCTTGCTTAAGTCCATAGAGATATTTTTTCAACATGTATATCTTATCTTTGTGGCCATTTATCAAAGATACTGGTGGTTTCTCTAGATACACTTTTTCTTCAAAAATTCCATTTAATAACATTGAATTTACATCCATCTCATGAACTTTGCACCTGTTTTTATGTACTATGACTAAGACAACTTTAACTGTATCTAATCTTGTAACTGGTGTAACAGGTTGATAACAGAGTTCACCCAGTGTGGGCTACGTCTTTGGGCTCTGCTCAAAGTGGGGAGACATTTTTATTTAATCTTTAGCAAATATCAAATTACATGCATGTATGAAAGGCACCTTATACCTCCACTTCTGGGGATGACTTGAAAATCTACACCTTTTCTAAATAAATGGACTACACTGTTAAATTCTTGATACGAAATCGTGTCAAATGACTGTAAACTCGACCCCTTTCTGCTTCAGTCAAAAGCTAGACCCTTGGGAATCTCAAAGATTTCTCAAAGATTCCTTCTCACTAGTTGACTAGAATTCTACCTTTTAGATGACAAATATGTCTTCACCACTACAAAACTTCCAAAGAATAGAGTAAAATGAGCATAAAGTCAACCTTTTTTTTGAAACTGTCAACATTTGGCCCTTAGGGAATCTTTTAGATTCATCACGATTCCATAAAGATTCTTCTCTGCAAGTTCACTGAAGATGTGCCACCTAAATGATAAATCTGATCACACTATCATACTCTTGGTGATATTTTGGTTAGTTTGAATATAAACTTGGCATAATTTTGTGTCTGTCAAAATTCAGTTTTAAAAAATCTAAAAGATTCCTTGAATATTCCCTACGTCATGGTTCCATAAGTTAAAGGTTCCACTCCATCATGGGTCCACCATCTATTCAAAGTTCCAACATGTCATGGTTCCACCACCTATCGTTGTTATGCTGGGTCTCGGCTCCCTCATGGTTCCTCTCAGCTCTCCCACGCTGCCAAATGAAGAGGATCGTTTATATGTTTGGGCACCAACAAATAAAGCGAGAACCTGTTAGTTGGTGTGTCGGTCAAAACACAAGATTAAAGATTTTTTCTTGGTTGGTCGGTTGAGATTCAAAACCCACCAAACCCATTTTTAACATGTACCTCCTCTCATTATAACCACAAATATAACGTATAGCCAAAATTTAATTCCATCGTTGTCGCAACAGTATACACATGGTATATTATAAACAATAATTTTGACCACCCTTTGCCGTGTATGATGGCCATTGGTCACACATTATAATGACCCAAAACTCATTTTTTCGTTGATACAATGTGGTTAATATATAGTATGGCCATATGTACCAGAAAAATTGTTATTCCATTTAATGTGGCTTACCAACATTTCAATGTAACAAAACTTTGTTATGCCATTTAATATGGCTTACCAACATTTCAATTTAAGAAAACTTTGTTATGCCATTTAATATGGCTTACCAACATTTCGAAAATGTGTTCATTGGTTTTCATTTGACCTCCAAACTGAGGTTTAGGTGGTTATTAACATAATAACCATTATGTCTAATACAATAACTTTTTTTTGTTTTTTTCAAATTTGAGTTTTGGTTATTATATTATTACAATTATTATTTTTAATATTTTGTTTTGTCTTTTTTGCAGTGTGAGGAGGTCTATGTTAGTGTGCCATGTGCCAAAGGCTCATTGGTAATTTCATCGCCATATAAGAAAAGTGGTTCCCACATTCCCTTACGACTTGCAAACTTTTGATAGTCATAAAATGGTCATACGAACTCCAATTAGGTGTCGTTCACATCATTGGGTTACTACTACATGGCATCAATATTGTTAAGATCTGGAAACTTTGAAAATTGTGCCTCCCTAAATCCATCTAGATCGTTCCTCCCCACTGAGGAGTTTTTGGTCCTCCAAAAGCATGAACACAATATGCAACCTGAAAGTGCCCTATCAATCCACACTTCCTTCTCCTTCACCTTTGTACTTGAAAGCCATAAGGGATGAACAACCACCTACATTCTCTGCAAACATGTAGTACAATATTTGTGAACTACATGTTCAATTACATGGCCAGTCATGACCCAAGCATCCCATACTTTCCAAGAGTTTATAAATGCGCACTCTTTGGTCAAGTGTACATCATAATAGAAACCAATACCCTAGCTATCAACAAAAAGAGGCCAAAAAATCATCATCTTGCTTTAAAAAATGATGGAAGACACATCATCACTTTTATAATAATTTCACAACATATGATTTACAATAATATGGCCACAACAACCTACTGTATCTAATAAAACCATATCTCACTCAGAAAACTCAATGGTTCATCCCCTTGTGGCTAATTTTCTTATTGAACATCTTCACCAATGGTTCCTTCATAGGTGTTTTTTGGGCATGGAGTATCTGACACGTGGCTCTCTAGTGTCCATCCTTGTTGCAGTGACTACAATGATTCTTTCTCCTCCAAACTTTTTGTATCGTCTTGGAACGCTTATTCCTGGTCCACCTCTAGTAAGTGCCCATGGAATCCTCACTATCAGTGGAATGTAATGAGGTTATCCCATCATCCATCTTTGGTTGGTCACTGGTTGTCTTAGAGCATTCTCCAAACTCTTTTCTAACACACCCAAGTCCTGCATAATGAGGAAATTCCTCCACGTTGATGAAATTCACAATGCCCTGGCCATTAATTCCGAGGCCCTTTCCTTGATACCCCATCTTCTTCAAAAAATTTGATACAATTCCTGTAGTATGTTTCTCAAAAATAGTGAAATCATAATCATAAAAAGAACATGAAATTGAAGGATCACTCTTTACCTCAGGCTTGTCATTCTACAACTTTTGCAAGGCCTCCTCCTTAGCTTGTAGTTGATGTCGCAACCTTTGTTTCTCCTTGTTTGATTCTTTTAGGAGTCTTCCTAGTTCAAAATTCTTTGCTTGAATGCTTTGGTTCATCTCTTCGAGTTCTTGGAGCCATGGAGTATTTTTTTTCCTCCTTATTTTTGGTCAAACATATGTTGAAATGCTTGTCTCATCACCTGAATTGGAATCCAAGTCAATAGGTCCATCTTCTGCAAGCCCAAGAGCTACAATCTTCATTTCATCACCTGATTCTTCCTAGGTCAATTGTTCCAAGACATCAAAATCCTACATCCATGATCTTCTCATCATCCTCTCATTTAGATTCTTGGTCTTGTTGCACAGTTGCAACTATCTTCTGCTTCTCTTTTCTATTGTTCCTCTTTGGCCTCAATTCCAGATGCAATTTCCAACGATGTTCCTCATCATGCCCTTTTTTCTCAGAATGAGTGCAACAAGGCTTTGCTTCCTTTCTGTTAGTTGTTATTTTCCTCTTTGGGTTGTCTTCTTACTCATGCTTCCCCCTATTTTCAAGATGTACAACCTTCACACTAGCTTCATCAAGAGTTTTAGGTTCAAATAATAACAATGAATTACACAAATAACTATTCAAAGATCCAATATATTTCATCAACGTCTCAGGAGTGTTTAATGGAACATTCAATGCTAATGCTTGTTTCCTAAAATCCTTTGTGAAATTCTAAACATTTTGACCTTTACTCTATTTCAAATGTTTCCATTTCATCATGCCATTTTGTCTATAACCCAATGGGTGAAATTTTTCTCTTAAAGTAGAAATGAACTCAAACCAAGATGAAAGAATTTTACGACTACTCTAACCACCTTTCTGCAGTTTGCCTTCACACCAAACGAGAGGAGTGCCACTCAGTCGAAGGGATGCTAGATGGATCCTAGCTTCATCCTCTTTGATTCGATGTATGCGGTTATATACTTCAACCTGTATGATCCAGTGATCTAGCTTTTCTGCATTAGATTATCCACTAAACACAGGTAGATCAAACTTGACATCTAGCTTGAAAAAGGGTTTCTTGTGAGTTTTTTTGCCTCTAGAATGACAAGAAGAGAAAGAAGAAGAAATTTCACTAGAAGATGGAGAGGGATGTTTAGGAGGCTCTTCTCCTCCTCCTTCATGATTAACTGAGGCATGATCATATGGTCCTTCTCTTTGGTTTCTCCATTGTCCTCTCATACTCTGCAAACAATTTGTCCATTTTTTCTGCCATGGAATAATTGGCCTTGCAACAGTTTCACTCTTCCTCCAATAGAGCATCTTCCTTTGCCATTTTTCCTCTTCGTGTTGCACGCCTCGCTTCTAGATCAAAGGAATTAAGTTTTCCTTCATCTCTTTGGAGCTTTTCCGTGGTTATCATATATTTGCAATTCACATCAACAAAAGACCCGCTCTGATACCAAACATTATCTAGATCTTTTCACTTCAAAGATGCATACATAATTTCATTTAAAATAAAATATAGTCATAAGATGCATACACATAAAAGAAGTAGAAATAAATGATGATCATGAGAAGAAAAGACACAATAGGTTGATAATGGAGTTCACCCAAAGTGGGCTACATCTCTAGGATCCACTAAAAGTGGGGAGGCCTTTTTATTCAATCTTTAGCAAAAATCAAATTACATGCATGTGCAAAATGCACCTTCTACCTCCAGTTCCAGGGATGACCTGAAATTCAAACCTTTGCTGAAGAAATGGAATGAATTGTTGAATCCTTGGCATCAAATCATTTCAAATGAATATAAACTCGACCTCTTTCTACTTCGGTCAAAATCTGGACCCTCAGGAATATCAAATATTCCTCAAAGATCCCTTCTCATTGGGTGACTGGAATTATGCTTCTCATATGACAGATCTGAATTCACCATTGTGCGCCTTGCAAAAACCTGAGTAAAAAGAGTGTAGAGTCGGCCTAGTTCTGAAACTATCAAAATTTGACCCTTAGGGAATCTTTTAGATTCCTTAGATTCCATAAACATTCCTGTCACATGGAATGAGTCAATTTTGCAGGCAAGCTCGACCTCCCTAGTATCTAAAGATATCTAGTGACAAGCAAGCCAATCAAAAACTATCTTTCTCTAAATATGCAATTAACAACAAAGGCAAACAAGTGTTTTAGGCCTACCTTGGGTCCAATGCAAGTTTGTGGAAGCCTCGCTCCTTTGATCCAAATGAGCTCCCTTGTAGCAAGTCTGCAAACACAAATAAGAAAACAAATTAAATAGCACTTGAAAAGCCAATATCATAAAGCATATCCATCATAATGATCAAGGAATTTATGAAACAAACCACATGACACAATTTGTTGAGAAAAATGAATCTAATTGTATTAATTCAAATCAAAGAAGAAATTTACAACCTGTGCCTTGATGTTATACAAGCTCCTCCCAGGGTCCAGCAAGAAGTCTCCTCTACTTTGACAAGTTTCACTCACTTCCCAATGAAGCCAAAAGGTATGTGATCTCTACTCTCAAGCTTAACTAGGAAGTCTTAATTCCACCAGTATTTACCCTTAAAAATGTTCAGCTTCTAACCTCCCCAGCAACCAGCCCAATGCCTTAATTTATAGTGCAATGGAGGGAAGTTACTAGGTCCTGCTTCAAAGGGATAAAGCCCTCCTTCAAAGGGATAGCTCCTCTTATCAGGGGATTAGCTCCTTCTATTTTGGGATGCATGAACCACCTTAGAGCGAACAATCCACGTCAAAATTCCTTCTAGAATCATCTAGAATTAACCCAAAGTGCGTTTTTTAGAATAAACTTGCACCTTTTTGACTTTCATAGGGGTCTGCACCCACCCCTTTACAGACAGAGTGGGCAGATCTGCAGGTAACATGAACCAAGGGTGTGGGACTGCAGGTAAAAGTGAGAGAAAGTGCGGAACCAGAGCTTTATTGATTTTTTAATATCTTTCTCTCATTTCCAAAGCTTGACATGAAGAGCTGAGGTCTGAGACTTGCTTAGGAGGACAGTATAAGTGATGATAGACCCATATTGACTGCAAATAGTCATGGTGACGATATTTTTGTGTAACAGATTGCCCCCTAAAATGCGAAGTCTGTAGTGGATGAGGATTTCGTTTATCATTTAGGAAGAGTGAAGTAATTTATCATTTCGAGGATCATCTTGTGGAGAGCCCAGTTGGAACTTGTAAAAACATTCAACGCAAAATATATATATGAGATCATATCATCGCTAAGGTAGGCATTCCCATACTCAGATTAAAACTGACTAGAAAACTAATTACTGCTCTGATATAGGAATGATCTTGTAATACATCACAAGTATAGACATATGTGACACAGTATGGACGTAGCCATCTGTTTATGAATAGTCCACAATATAATGAATACAAAATTCCTCGCAACCTGGATGGTGGAAACTAGATCCACGGTCTTCATTTCTACTTCCCGAAATAGTACGATTCTATCCATGCGAATGAATGTGTCGAAGTCGAACATGGTAGAAACCACTTGATTACCAGTCAATGATGTAAACTGTTAACAAGTGTGAGAGAAACCACCAATAATGTCAATGGCTCTCAAAGTACTCAGTACAATCCAGGAGATGTGAATAGATGTGTTGATGTCGAAAATGTCATGTAATACTTTGATCGAAGGTCAATGATGCAACCTATCGTCGAAGGTGAGAAACCTTCCATTGAAGCATGCAGATCCCAAGGTACTGACGATTTCTAGATCATCTTTCTAGATAAAGAGCTGAAGTCGATAGAAAGAGATCCGTCATAGGCAAACCCACAACACGAAATCATAGATCAAGTTTGAAGAAATTTAGTTGTAAGGACTGACTTAGGGATTGTCAATATGGATGACAGATATTTTGTAGATGAATGGCTTATTTGCACTGACCTCTTGAACACATAACGACACGGCAGATGGTTTGGTGACAATTGACCTAAAGTTAATACCCAGAAACTGGCTAAAGACTTTCAATGTGGTTTGATCAACTGTTAGGCAAAGGATTTTCCAACCCAGGTGAAAAAGTGTCCTGTCCAAGAGTGGTTACAAAGTATGACAAACAGGCTCATTTTCTCTCTTTTCCCCCACCATTTCTGGCAAGTACCTCTTGATTTTTTACAAGCTTGAGGAGGATAACATTTGCTTGATTATAAGCTCATCCTTCGGATGAGTCCAACTTAGTTTAAATTCGAACCCTAAGAAGGAGTGGTCCGTTCCTGTTTGTAATTGAACAGGTCCTTTACTGTTAAATTTTAACGAGTCCAATATAGGATAAACTCGGTGTTTTTCAATTTTAGAGAGTCTAAAAAAACTTAAGAAGACTCAAGGGTTGACCTTTTTCGTAAGTTTGTGTCTCCCAAGCCCGAAAAAGTATAAAATAATACTTGAGAGAACCGCTTGATCTTTACGACCAAGGAGTACTTTTCGTCATTAGTGCCTTTGATCCGAAAAAGTAAAAAAGCGATCAATGACACGTTGTTTTATGACCAATATCGAATTTGAAACGACAAAAATCTGGCAATCTTTTCATGTTTTTACGGTCAGAAAAGGGTTGTAAGAGGACTGTCTTTTTAGTTCTGTTTTAACGAGTTTAAAAAGAAAAACTCGGCAATCTTTTCATATTTCAGGAGTCAGAAAAGAGCTTAAAGGTGACTCTAATGTTTTTTCGTCGAAAATGACTGATTTCACCTGAAAAATCCGTTATCCTGAACAAAAACTCAAAAATTACTCATACTTGTTTAAAATGGATAAAAATGCTACAAAAGTTACCTTTCTAAAGTGAAACATAAACAAATTTACAATTCATTTATTCAAAAAACTTATAAAAAGGGCTTTTATCAATTCATTTTTACCGTTTGAGATTTGGGTGAGAAAAGGGGGCTTTTGGTCAGAAACTTCCCATGAAGATTGTGGAAAATCCATCTGTCGGAATCGAGCGTCATCTCCTCCAGGTAATCCACATCATCCTACTCTTCAATTTCATCTGTTTCAAATTGTTTTTTAGGGTTTCATTTCATTTTTTAGGAGTTTTAAGGTAAAAAGACCGGCGCGCGGGGGCCCGCAGGTGTAACACAGGGGACCTGCGTACCCCGACTTTTTCGCAATGGGAAAAAAGTCAGGGGTCGCCCATGCACTGTCTCTAACAGGGAGGGTGCGTACCCCGTGCAAAGGTTTTTAAACCCTAACAAACTCAAATTTGACCCAAAAATTTCAAGTTATATATTCTAATTCGCCTTTTTACTGAATGTAGGTAAACATCATGCTTGATTGGTGAGAACGGGAGCATGAGGATGTAGATCTCACCGCGATAAATCATCAACCTTTGATTGATGCATTGAAGGCATGCGACTTGTACAAATTCTGGGCCATACCTAGCATGAGGGCCCAGGTGGACTTTCTGCAGTGGCTGGTAGATAGGTGGAGCATACAGGACCAGTGCTTCTTCATTGGTGGCCACCAGCTCGAAATAGAGCCGGCAGACATATACTTTTTGACTGGTTTTCCTAAGAGAGGTGAACATTTGACTCTATTCGGGGCTAGGGCAGGTGGCCAGTCTGTCGATAGCCTCCGGCTAGAGTACTGCAATGTCCAAACCAGAGACAAAGGGATAGATATCAAAACCATATCCCATCCTGAACTCATGGTGATTGTGTTTACAGTTACCAGACTCTACGGGAGCGCAGCACTAAGTGTAGCCACTGGATCCCAGATGCGGATGGCAGTTAACTGCTTTCGAGGCACCATTTTCAACTGGTGCGATGCTGTGTTGGCTAATGTAAAAGGCCAACTGACTAGGGCCAAGAACGGACAACTGAAGACCTTTGGATATGGTGCTTTAGTTGTGAGCTTTGGTCTGGAGAGGGTCCCAATGTTGGTCCCATAGCACCTCACTGTTGGAGTTGGACTTCCTCGAGAGCCCAAACTGATGCGATGGGTTGCAGTTATGGCCCGTCATCCTGATGAAGGGACAGGGGTCGTTCAATTCAAACCTGAGTATTTCCAATGGTTGGAAAACCAGGTTTTTGCTATTCAGGACTTTCCTTATGCTGGGGTAGATTTTCGCGGTGACCCAGACATGGCTCTTCCACCAGGAGAGTAATGGGATGACTCAGGTAAAATCATTTTCAACATTTTTCCTAATTTATTTTTTTTTGTTTTCATCTCATCCCAAAATTGATAGTAAAAGTTTCAAATGCAGATGCAGGCCCACGGCGACAAACCGCTCTCCGACCTTACGAGAGGAAACAACCAGCTGCAGTGGCACCAGCCCCACAGGACGAATCAGCAGAGACCTTGGCCGAATTGGAGAGTCATCTAGAGCGCTTGAAAAGAGACATTCCGGAGACCAGCATAGATGACATTCCACGTTGACTTCAGTGCTATGTGATTGGGGTCCCATGGCCTTTTAGGAGGTTCCTTTGTAAGGTGGCCCGTGCAGTGGTTTCTTATCGAGATCATCACCAGTGATAGGATGATCGGCCTATTGTAGACACTATGACATTTTTGCTTTTTGTACTTATCATTTTTTGCTGATCATAAGTGTTTTCAACAATGATCGAGGACGATGTATATTTGACACAATCCTATATTATACTATATCACTATTACCGGCTTATCTTGTTAAAATGTTATGGAATGTTTTTAAATTTACTGTAGAGAATTGCGAATGTCTACTTAACATTCGAGAAGAATTGCATCTGCTAATGTATTTAAAGATCTGGAATATGATGATTTCAATATAGTCATTCACGTCCAAGACCGCACTCTAAAAATAATTCCATAACACTGGATTCTAATGGCTATACTCTATTACTTGTATACAATGAGTTCAAAATCTAACCTCACTATCACTCGATCCCAAATGAAATAGATTCGATAATAACTCAATCACTGCACTATACTCTGCAATGTTGTTCGTTGTTTGACTGAGGCTTACCCCATGCATAGATACCAACTTGTCAGAGGGCGAATAAATAACCCAAGCTGCGGAAGAAATGTTCCATGTACTATGACAAGCACCATCAGCGAAACCAATGTATGTATGGAGAGGCGTCGACATCTGTAATATCAAGAGTAAAACCAAGATAAGCAGGAATAATGACGAAAAACACTCTCTAAGCTAAGCACACTTTTTAATCTAAAACACACCAGCTAGAAAGAATATTAACCTAACTAAAAATCTCCACACCCATCCTTAAGCATAATACCTCTTCAGGTAAAGACCATTTCTGGGTTTACCTAAAGAGACCCCGTCAAAGTCTACCAATTCATAGGCCCCTTTTTCTAGCTTTCGCTTGACAACATAGGGACCATGCCACATAGGCAAGAATTTTCCAGCGCCTAATTTATCATTTGCCTGATCGTAAAATAAGACAAGGTCTCCTTCCAAAAAATTTCGTGGGGTCACATTTCGATCATACAGAGCTTTAATACGTTTTGCATGAGTTTCAATCGCTAATCTAGCATCACCTCGATTCTCATCTAGCTGAGCCAAGTATAACAAACGTCTTTCCTCCTCGGAAGTGGCTGGAAGTAACTCGATGGCCATTTGCAATGACGAGATTTCACACTCAATGGGTAACACAGCTTCCAGACCATAAACTAGTTGGAAAGGAGTGAACCCTATTGACGTTTTTACTGAGGTTTGATACGCCCAAAGTGATGAAAATAGCATGTTATGCCAATTTGACAGGTGAATCCCAATGATTCGTCGGATCATGATGACTAGAACTTTTTTGATGGCTTCAACTAGACCATTAGCTTGTGGATAATAAGGAGTTGAACTATCGTGACGCAAGCCAAGCTGGCCTGTAAGTTCAGTCATCATAATCATCATAATCGCTTGTGGAACACCAAACCTAGAAATGATATGATTGAACACAAAAATCGCAGCTGTTTTTCTGTCTGCCTCAAATGTAGGCATCGCCTTGGCCCACTTGGCAAAATAATCTACCGCAAGGATGATATATGCATGCCCCCCGACCGAGTGAGGGTTACATGTAACAAAATCGATACCCCATTTGGCAAAAGGACCAACGGAAATTATAAGGTGGATAGGAGCAGGTGGAGCACGCATCTTTCGATGAAAATTTTGGCAGTTGTGGCATTTTCGGACCGCGGTAATACAATCTTTAAACATAAACGGCCAGAAATAGCCAGCGCGCAATATCTTTTGGGTTGTGGCATACCCAGACATATGACCGCCACATGCTCCAGAGTGACAGTCATTTAGGACCCTTTCAGCTTCCTCATGAGTTAAAAAATGTCGAAAAACAGAGTCCACCCCACAACGATAAAGAGTATCTCCAATAATTCTGAATTGTTGGGACTAGAATCGTATTTTTCGACATTCTGACCTTGAAATATCTGGCCGAAAGGATTGGGTTTGGAGATAAATGATGATATCCCCGTACCACGGATCTAATGTGCTGATCAGAAACAAGGATTCGTCCGCAATGGGCTCCTCTGCCACAGCTTCTGTGTCAGCACACGGGAAGTCACACATTAACTCCGCAAAAACTAAAGATTTCTTCGACTTAGACTTTTCAAATTCCAAGTAGAACTCCTGCAGGATCACAATCCATTTGGAGTACTTGCCCCCTAGCAATTGCTTGGTCAAAATATAGATCATAGGGTTGCAATGAGAAATTATTGTAGTTTTACGTAGTAAGATGTAATGACGAAAATGTTGGACAACTTGAACAGCTGCCAATGCCAATTTCTCCACATGTGAGTATTTTAGCTCAATTGGATTTAAAGTTCGACTAAGGTAATATATCACATGTTCAGTACCGAATTCATCTTCTTGAACTAACACCATTTCGATGGTGGAATGGGAGGCGGCGAGATACAAGAAGTAGTCCTGGTTGTAGTTGGGAGGATGCAATAACGGTGCATGGGTCAACGTGTGTTTTAGTGCATCAAAAGATTTCTCAGTTATCTCATCCCAAAAGAATGAAGTATTCCGTTTCAACAACCAGGTAAAACCCTTGGTGATCTCGCTATAGTTAGGAATGAATCGACGTAAAAAGTTTGCTTTCCCTTGCAAACTTTGGAGTTGGCGAAGACTCGAAGGAGGAGGCAATTTGACAATGGCTTCAACCTTCGAGGGATTGACGTGAATGCCGGCTTTCGAAACAACAAACCCCAGTAACCGACCCGTTTCTATACAGAAAACACACTTGTGTGGGTTCAGCCTAATCCGATAATGCCTACACCTCATAAAGATTGCGTGTAAATGAATGAGATGATCAGCTCGATGTAATGAATGAGCAGGAAAATCATCGAGATAGGGTTGCACAATGTGCTTGATATCATGAAAAGCATAAGACATGGCCCTTTGAAAAGTTGCCCCGGCATTCTTGAGCCCAAAAGGTAATTTGCAATAAGCAAATGTCCCCCATGGACAAATGAAAGCCATTTTTGGTTGATCAGCAGGTAGAATATTGATTTGATTGTATCTGGAAAAACCATCCATAAAGGAGAATATTTCACGGCCGGCACAATCATCAATGATTTGATCGATATAGGGAGTTGGGTAATTGCCCTTTAGACAGGCTCGATTAATGTCCCTATAATCGATACATATTCTTAGTGTCCCTTGCTTTTTATTAACATGAACAATATTCGATACCCAATCCATTAACGGAATTGGATAAATGAAACCTGCTTTGAGTAATTTTTCAACTTCTACTTTAATTGCAGCAGCTTTTCTTGGGTGGATCTGACGCAAACGTTGCCGGACGGGTAAGTTTTGATTTCATGAACAACAATTGCGGGGTCAATTCCTGGCATTTCCTCATATGACCAGGAAAACACGTCGCAGAATTCTTGAAATAGGGCCTTATATGTTTGAATTTCATCTTTCGTACAAGCGACACCTATATGAATGTTTTCAACAATTCCAGGCTTAACCGAAATGTCAATAGGAATAGTTCGAGAAATATTTCCCAAGTTTAACTCTGAATCAGGATTTTTCATTGGATTTTGAGCTTCCTTGACATATTCAGTCGTAAAAAATGATGAAAAATGATTTTCAAAACGATCACTCTCGGGTAAAAACGAAGATCTTTGATGAAGATCTTCCCATGGTAAATCATCGATGCATAGGATTTCACGAATTTTCTCATCAGTGTGAACAAGTTCAGAGAACGTTATTGAATCCGAGTTTGATGTTGAAAGTGATTCCTCATGGACCACATCCATTAAGTCAATTTTGGTTGAAGATGTGTCGGAAAGAGACTGCACGGCCTGATACGCAATTTCATATGGACTCAAAGGCATAACATCACCAAATGAGTCTATCTCAGATTCATAAGTTACGATCCAAGGATCATCATAAACAATGGTGTCTGACGAAATCATATGAATGGTTGCAATAGAAGATGATGCGTTGATAGGAGGAAAAGGAAAAGTTCCCAGTAAACTGGCATCTTTAACTAGCCCTACTCCAAAATCCTTATATGGGATAGTCGTTTTACTGACATGCTGAATGCTTTCAGAAGAGGTTGGGTCGGATGTAAAGTAAGTCAGCTGGTCTATGGTTACGATCTTTCCATTATGAGGGAATTTTATAAGCCGAAAGACCGATGAAACGACAACTGTCATAGCATAAGACCAACTACGACCCAAGAGAAGGTTGTAATCTAGAGGGGCATCAACCACCTCCACATCTAGATTAACGGTTTTGCCTTCAACCCCTATAGTTAAATCCTGTAGAATGCCAAAAGGATGAAACCCACGGCCATCAAAGGCCTTTAGAATTGTCAGGGATTGATTTAGCGAAGGAGAACCAAGCGATCTCCAACACTGTATCAACATAATACATGTTGAGGCTCCCTCATCAATCACAGTCCTATGAACAGGTCTGTTTTTGACTATCAATGGGATCTAGAAAGCCATTTGATGAGGTAAGTGTGATGTACTATTTTCTAGATCGAAAATTATAAGGTTTGAGTCCTAAACGTAAATAGCTCCTATAGCTGACAAAAGTAATTTAGTTCTGAGCCGCTCTCGCATGTGGATTGAAAGCTGACTTTCGAAGTATACCCTTGGCGGGCGGTTTGATTACTAAGTTTGGATTAGGTTTCTCGATCTGTACTGGATCGGAACCAGGAGCTGAGGTTGATGGATTAGAATGAGGAGATTCTTCTTCTTTACCATCAACAGGACTTTTACTTCCATAATCATGCGATCGAGCCGCAATCCTAACATGAGACATCATCAGTATGGGTTCTTCGTTGGCATTTGAGGAAGAACCTATCATCTTACTGTCTTGATTTGGAAAAGGATCCTTCAAAATAGCAGGAGTTTGGGAACCTTTGACAATTTTCGCAACCTCTGCACGATGAGGGCAGTCTTTTGTAAAATGCTCTTCATCACAAAGGAGACAAGGATAACGAGGTTTGCGTTTCTCATCAATTGATTCCACTTTTTCTGGTTTCTCTTTTGAAATTTTATCTGTTTTCTTCTTCTTCTTCCCTTTCTTCTTACCACCGGATTTTGATTTGCTTGTAGATGACTCTACAACATGAATATCGGCGAAGAGTTCCGCGGAAGAATATCCTGTCAGGGAATCTGGCAAGGTTATGATAGGAGAAGAATTCTTGGAAGACTTATTCTTACTTTTGGTATTAACCGTACCAATCATACCATCAGCAACATGAGACCCTGAAGGAGCTGCAGCGATTTGATTTTGCTTGGGAAGATCGGGGATTTTCTCGTGTAACGTACCTGACTGAGTATAAACTAAGTCAAGGTACTGTGCTTGAGCAATTACTTGCTCCTCAGTAACAACTCCGGCCTTAGCTACATCCTCAGTGATCTTGGCCAGTAAAGATTTTACAAACCATTCAGCTAAGACCTGATCCGGGATAAAAACTTTCACTAAACGCCGTCGACTTCTCCATTCATGAATGTGATCTGAAATGTAAGTGGACGTTGACTGCTTTAACGAAGTCAATAATTCTATGCCATTGTCATATCTAACTGGCAACTGAAAATGAGTTAGAAACGAAGTAGCTAACTGACTAAAGTTATAAAAAGTGGCTCACGGTAACTCAATGTACCACTTGGCCGCAAGACCAATTAGAGTGCGTTGGAAAAGTCTTAAATGGATTGAATCATCTGAAATGGAATTAGACACACACCAGAGGTGATACGTCATCACATGGTTCGACGGGTCCTCTCCTGATTTGCCTTCAAACTTAGGAATATCACTAGGCAACTTATTCAGCATTTGCGGCCAAAACGAAAGGTAGTTAATTGGATCGTTCGTAAGGTTCGTCAAGTCAGACAAGTCCAAAGTTGTGATAAATGGTAACTGACGATTAGGGTCCCTAAAACTCTGGGTCGTTAGACCAGCCCCAGGAGGAGGATATCCAAGATAACTAGGAATTGGAATTTCATTTGAGATATTATATCCTCCTGGAAAACTAGGATTAACCGGACCGTACTGGGGTTGTTGAGGTTGTTGATATGTATACCCAGGGTACGGTTGATATTGATAGACTGGCTGCTGCACAGCAGGACTGAATTGGTACTATCCCTGGTACGGTTGATAAGTAAATTGAGGTTTATTTGTGATAACTGTACTTGAACCAGGTTGTCCTACAGGCATTTGAACCGAAGTGTGAATCGTGGGTCCAAACTGAGGTAAATATGTCTGAGGAGTTGATACAGGAATAGTAGAAACCAGAGTTGTCGATACTTCAGATGTAGGCGAGGTAGATTGAACAAATGTTGCTGCAGTTGCAATAGCCGTTTGAGGCAGAGTACGCGGAGTACTAGGCCCAGGCGAAGAAACTACAAAAGGTGCAGAAGTTTGAATAGTAGACTGGACAGGTTGCTGGGGTGAACCAGAAACCAAGGGTTGTCCAGTTTGAGATGACAATTGTACATTTGGTTGCAGGACCTATTGGGATTGAGATGGATCCCACACTAAGTTCATTCTGGGGTATGGACCCATAACAGGTTCAGAATATTAAAGACCATAACCGGGTTGAGGGTAGGGTTGATAATTCAACGGTACATTTCCAGATCCTTGAACATATGATTGACCAGAAGGTGGTTGGTAACCTTGGGTTGGGTACTGACCTTGTGGTTGATAACCCCGAGGCACGTACTGATACTGGGGTTGACCTTGAGGTACATATTGATACTGGGGTTGACCTTGAGGTACATATTGAGTCTGGGGTTGACCTTGAGGTACATATTGAGTCTGGGGTTGCCCTTGAGGAACGTACTATCCCGTAGGTATGTACTGTCCTTGAGGTTGCCCCCCAGGCGCAAACTGGGTACCTTGAGGTTGCCCCCCAGGCGATACTTGAGGATTTTGAGGATGCCCCCCAGGCGGTGACTGGCCACCTTGAGGTTGAGGATCAGGAATAGTACCCGACATCATGAGAATATCTTCTACACTCAACGGCTTAATACCATTATTTCTAGTTAATAACCCTTGTTCAATAGGTTGAGGAGATGCTCCTGAAAAAGTACCAGAAAGTGACTGATACCCAGCGGGAACAGAAGGACCGCCGTACAAAAAGTTTTCTAGATATTGAGAAAACATGGACGATTGTCTTGACATATTTAACGGAGGATAGTAACCCCTAGGTGTTGGGTGATAAGAAATACGAGGTGGTGAAAAAATTAGTCCCGGGTTTTCCAAAAAGTTAGTCAATGAAAGATACCAAGCACTGCTCCTAAGTGGACTGTAAGAGATTGATTCACGCTCCCTAAGCTCTATAACAGGTTGATTTTCAGGGATAGGGATGCCTTCTTTTTCTTCCGGAGTAGCAATTTCTTCAATAGCTATTAGTCCAGAAGGAAGATTTTGGGTAATTACTCTTTCTACCCTGGGTGAACCAGGACCACTAGAAGTTGGAGAGTTAAACCCTGATGTTGGAGTAGCAGCAATCTCAGTTTCAGGTTCAGATATTTCAGGTTCTTCACCTATATCACTAGTAGATGAAACACTACCAGTAACTTCGGAAACAGACACAGACTGTGTATTATAATCTGCTACTAAAGCTTGAAAATCAAGATGTACCACCAAAGAAGACTCTCCTTTTTCAGGTGACCCAATTCTACTGTCTCTAGGAGTTACTAGGGCTCGTAGCCCTTTAGGCTGTCTCAGTGAAAACTCAGGAGGTTGGCCTCGAAGTCTACGAGACTTCCTCGGTAATTCAGCCACGATTAAATATTTTAATTACTTCACACGAAAACAAAGTAAAATCTCAAAGAAAACCACCTAAAGCCTCTAAAGAACCAAACAAATTGAATCACATGCCTAAAGAATCTAGGAGATCAAACCACACACAAACAGTAACTTTCCATACTGAAAACACTAGTTGGTGATGAAATCCAACATCGCAGAGTTCAATACAGAAATGGCAGTTGGAACAGTTACCCTGACAACCTGCTTAATGAATAGACTGGCACAAGTTCCTCCACTAAACCGTCTCGAGTGAAGAGAACCCCCCAGAAAATCCAAGTCAGTCTAGCCAACGTCTGCTCCAGGTATAGTGGGATCTTCCCACCATTGTCACCTTAGGAAGAACCCTATAGAATATGGTCATTATGGTTACCAATGGAAACAAATATACCTGGGGGAACAGACTACGATCCGATACGCACGCAAGGGCAGAGTAGCAAGCTCAATCCCCTTGAAGGCTCCTTGACATAATCCAAGGTTTACCAACAAGTGACCCCAGGCTCCTCGACAATGGTTAATCCGAGTTTACTGTTTTTAATACGTGAATATCTGGCGTCGTTCCCAATGAGGAAGGATTGATTCCCACACTGGTTCGGACACGATCTCGTGCTTCTCCTTTAAGAGGAGCTTTCCCAGAGCATATATGCAACAGTTGGATTTCTCTCCTACCGCAAGATACAACTACTTGTTTGTTTTACTGTCTTGGAGAGTTAATTA
>APFE031498898.1:6918-35198 GCA_000404065.3 Pinus taeda
CCCTCATGAGTTCTAAATGTTGTTTTCAGAATGTCTTCAGTCTTCATTCTAATTTGATGATATCCTGAACGAAGATCCAACTTGGTGAAGTAAATTGATCCATGTAATTCATTTAATAATTCATCAATTACAGGGATGGGAAATTTATCTTTCATAGTGAGCTTATTGAACTCCCTATAATCTGGACACATGTGCCATGACCCATCCTTCTTATGCACCAATACTACTGGAGAAGAGAAAGAACTTTGACTAGGTTGAATTATACCAACCTCTAGCATTTTTTGCAACCACACATTCAATTTCACTCTTTTGGGCATAGGGATATCTATAAGGCATGATTTTTGTAGGAACACTTACTGGAATCAAATGAATAACATGATCATGATCACGAATAGGTGGGAGGCCCTTGGGAGTCTCAAATACCTTGGAATGATTATCCAAGACTTTTTGGAGATGTGGAGAAATAGATGCTTTCGATGTGGGAACCTCTAGCGGACACAATTTTGCAATTACACCTCGTTGTTCTTTCTTTAGAAGCTTTGTCATTCCATTAGAGCTTATTATCTTTCTCGGTTTCCCTGCGATACCCATTAATACAATGTCCTTTCCTTTCAAAAAAAATTCATGAAACGTTATTGAAAATTATAAGTTATTGTACCCAAGGATTGTAGCCATTGGACTCCTAATATAGCATCGACACCACCCATTTTTTTTTTAACAGAATCGGTTACTTTTGTATTATAAAAGCTCAAAAACATAGTTCAAGTACATAGATATCGAAGGTTTGGGCGGAGAGGATCAAAACTGGGTGCGCAGACCCATTTTCCTCGTTTCTGCCTCTATGATGACTGAAATTGAAGAGAAAACGGCTATATTGCCTAACAAAAGCACCACCTAACCAACAGAATTTACAGACCATAGATTTTAGAGAAGTTTCTGAGTGACCGAATCATCAGGGATGGGGTCTCTCCTGGCGCTAGCTTTAGTAGAGGCCTCAGCTTGATAGCTCTGGGTAAGGGCTCTGATCTGCTCTATGGCTTCCTCCAGATGACTGCACCTTCCTTTCAGATTTTCAATTTCTTCCTTCTGCTTCTCCAATTTCTTCCGCTTCGATCTGCTATCAACTTCATAATCGTCCTTCAGCTCATTGAAATGCTTGACAAGTCTGTTAATCATGATTGTGTGAGTTTTGCACACGGTGCATTCTTTGCTGAAGAGCCTATCTAGATTGATTGCTGGCTCCTGAGTGTTCGGCTGGTCTTGTTGATCCACCATGATACTGGACTGGTTGAGAGAATCTGATATATCAGAAAAGAGGTGGAAATCGGGGAGAAGGGGGATATTGAGAAGAGATGCGATATTACAGAGGAGGTAGAACAGGGGTGGAGGGAGCGAAAAGCGCTGGGGATTGAGGTGGATGGGCCGCGATGTAATACCCGGGGCTCTGCAACGATCAAGAAACAAATGGTCAGTTATAAATAAAATCATAGAGCGTAAACCAACAGTTACCAGGAGCGAGGGGCGGAGCTCTGGATCCCGATAAGAGTTGGCAGCTTCAGAATGATGCCATCGCTTGGTGAAATGGCAGAGGAGATGCCTTGCAATGTCACGAACTGTGGAGAAACTGAGAACCAGGCAGCAATATATAGATACAGAGAGATTTCTCCGATGCTTGATCCAGTTCTGGGAGGATCTGTTCTTGGGAGGGGAGAGATCCTCTGAAATGATTTTGCAGCGGTTGAGGAGCATGCGTAGGGGATGGGCACGGTCACGCATCCTGAGAATGACTGCGCTGATCAGGAGATGATTCGTGATGAGACAGGACTTAGAGATCAGAACCGGATCCTGAGGGCGGATTAGTCTCCTTTGGTACCAAGTTGGGATTTCGAGGAGATTTGGGGGTGAGGAGGGAGATTTGGGGAAGGACCAGATACACGGGAGGTGGTGCCTGAGGTGACTGATGTTCAGGGGTGGGGGCATGGGGAAGGCCTGCCTAGGGTATAGGTTTGTCATAAACTGAATCATTCTCCCTGACCTGGCCTGTCTGTCTGCCTGTAGCTTTATTAGCTTGTTCATCTGCCTCCATGTTGTTTCCTCTTAGAATGTGCTTGAATGTGACTTCGCTGAAACTCCTGATGGTTTCCATTATCCTACCTTTGATGCTGTTTAAGGCCATTTGCTTGAAATCTTTCCCTGAGGTCATGGCCGCTATGATGATAGCAGAATTGCCCATGATAAGGAGGTTTTGGAGGCCGAGATTTCTAGCGATAGAGGTCCCCAGAAGGAGGCTGTATGCCTCTGCCTTATTGTTGGACATGGAGCCTAATCCCCATTCATATGTAACTATGGTTTTCCCTTGAGAGTCTTTAATAATTCCACCAGCTCCAGCTTGACCCGGGTTATTTTTTGATGCCCCATCAAAATGGAGGGTGGGTCTCCTTTGTTTTTGTATCCAATTATTGACTTCTTCCTTGGTTCCTCTCAACTTCCAGTCCAGATTTCCTTTTCCTATGTTTACATTATTTTGGGTTCTTGTTTCATAATTGAATTTACTCATCCACTCTTTTATACTTGCATCTGTCAATTCCGAGTCTGCCTGGGTTATACCATTTGCTTCAATGGTCTTTGAAATGAGTGCAATCGTTTTAGCCAGGGTGCTTGATATACTTGGCTTCTTGTTGTTGAATATGCACTTGTTTCTGGCGATCCATATCTGCCAGCAGAGATTTGAGGGAATACTATTCCACATCCTTTTAACTAGGTTCTTGCTTTTGTTGGATTGGGGGAAACTTTTCTCCCAACTTTTCTGAAGGAGAGTGATCTGGTTGGGGAGATCACCAGTGATTAGAGGGCTGGTGATGAGATTCCAGCAAGATCTTGCAAAGGGGCACTCTATAAAGAGATGGTTGCTACTTTCCTCCGCCTCCCTGCACATGCAGCAGATTGAGGGGCCATGAATGCCCTTCTTCCTGAGGTTTTCCGCAGTGAGTATTTTGCCATGAAGAAGGGTCCAATTGAAAAGTTTAACCTTTGGCAGACATTCAGTTCTCCAAGCTGCTTTGTGAAGTGGCCAGTTGTTTATTGCTGAGGCATTTTGGAGTGCTCTGTAGCCCTCTTTGACCGTGTAGCTGCCACCATTGGGGTCCCATACAAACTTGTCATCTGACATTCTGTTTGTGGGAGCTGAGCCTATGAGTGAAGTCTTAAGATCGGCCCAGAGGTTCTTGAGATCATTGGGAAGGGAGAGAGATCTCCAACCTATCCAACAGTTCTGATCCCAGAGAGAGATATCATAGAGAGTTTTGAGGTTTGCCTCCATCATCCACCGTTGTAGGGGCCTGAAGTTAGGGAGTGTTCCTCTGGCCTCCGAGCCCATTATTCTATCCTCCCATATGCTGATATCTCTACCATTGCCCGGAGCTCTTGAAATACAGGATTTGATTTGGGGGAGAGTTTTTTTGATCAGCTTCCAAACAGGTGTACACTGTCTGTCGGTGATGGTTTCTGAGAGGATATTACTGTTGATCCCATTCAGGTATTTCCTCTTGATGACCTCTGTCGACCAGGCTCCTCTCTCATTGAGAATCCTCCAGGTCAATTTGAAGCCCATAGCCATGTTTGCTAGCCTTGTAACTCTAATTCCGAGCCCTCCTTTTTCTAAGGGGAGAATGACCTTATCCCACTTTACCAAGCTGAACTTTTTTGTGTCTTGCTTTCCTCCTTGCCACAAAAAACTTCTAATTATCAACTCCATGTGCTTATGGATGCTTGCTGGGGCGAGAGTGGTGGCAAATTGATAGATTGGGAGGGCTGAAAGGATGGCCTTGATGAGAATTGTTCTGCCCGCAAGGTTAAGCCAATACACTCCCCAGCTCTGGAGCTTCCCTCTCAATTTCTCAATTAGCTTGACCCAAATCTCGGTTTTGATTGATTCCTTGGCTAATGGTAGCCCCAGGTACATAAAATGGGACCAGTTCCTTTGGGCAGGGATTTCCATGATTATAGAGATTCTCTGGGTTATGTATCTTGGGACATTCCAAGTGTAGATCATGCGCTTGTTGTTGCTTAGTTTACCTCCAGAAGCTTGGAGAAAGAGGTCCAATGTTTTCTTGAACCTCCAGGCCATAAGGCTTGAGGCAAATCCGATTAACAGAGTGTCATCAGCAAAAAGGGAGTGGTTAATCCCCTTGGATCCTCGGACTATATCTATCCCTGTTATTTCCTTTAACCTGCGCTTATTCTCCAGGTGCAAGCTTAGAGTTTCAGCCATGATAATGTAGAGAAAGGGAGATAGCGGGCATCCTTGCCTCAAGCCTCTTGAACTTTTGAAGGCATTGCAGGGCCTACCATTAATGAGGGGAGCTGTCCAGTTGAAGGAAATGCATTCCATGACCCTGTTGATGAAGTACTCAGAGATACCAAAATTCTTTAGAACTGCCTGTAGGAATGAATGGTTAACCCGGTCAAAGGCGTTCGCCATGTCAAGTTTGATGATCATGCCCCTTTCCTTTCTAGATATGCTGCTGTGGATTGCCTCCTGAATGAGAATGACATTATCCGTTATATGTCTCCTAGGGACGAAGCCTCCTTGGTTCTCAGAGATGAGGGAAGGGAGAATTTTTTTAATCCTGTTTGCCAAGATCTTTGTGATGATTTTGTAGGAGACATTGCACAAGGATATAGGGCGGAATCTATCAAAAGTTTGAGGGTTGAGGTCTTTAGGGATAAGGGCTAGATGGGAGGATTTAATGCTGCTGCCCATTTTGCATTTTGTGAAGAAGTTTTTTGCCATTCTTATGTAATCCTTCTTGATAATTTCCCAATGGGTTCTGTAAAAGGCCACTGTGAAACCATCAGGGCCTGGAGCCTTGTCCAAGGGCATGCTGTGAATTGACCATTCTATCTCCTCCGTCGTGATCTCCTTGTCCAAATCTGCATTTTGGGCTTCTGAGATCTTGTTCTCAATTATATTGAGGAAATCCGGGTTTTCCAAGTAATGTGGATCAGCTGTTAGAAGAGTTTGAAAATGTCGGGACGCCACTTCATTAATTTCCACTTGTTCTGTTAGGACTCTTCCCTCAACTGTTATTCTTTCAATGTTATTCCCTGCTCGCCTTAGTTTGAGGCTGTTATGAAAAAAAGAGGTATTTTTGTCTCCTGATTTGAGCCAGAGGCATCGTGATTTCTGCCTTTGCTCTTCCTCTTCATTTTGGTTCTGTTTGTACAGCTCCTTATACAGTTCGTTTTCTTTCATTTGATCTTCTTCTGTATCTTGAGCACTTTCTTTTTCTTGGTTCCACTGAGCTAGTTTCATTTGGAGATCGGTTTTTTTTTTCCCTTCCTCTATTGCGTATTGCCTTGCCCATTGCTTGATGGCTGTCCGGAGGAGCTTGAGCTTGGTTTCCCAGATGAAGTGAGGGGAGCCCGAAATGTCTATTGCCCAGTGATTCTTTATCAAGTTTCTGAAATCTTCGCTGCTGTCCCATGCTCTGTTGTACTTAAAGGGAATCGGCCCCATATTTTTCCCTCTGTCCAAATGCAATGCCACTGGTTTATGGTCTGAAATATAGCCTTGGATAATTGTGCTTTGTATCCTTGAGAAGTTGGCCACTATTCTCTTTTGTGCCAAGATATGATCCAGCCTCTCTTTTATGTTATTTTTGCCTGTTCTCTTATTTGACCATGTGAAACGTCTATTTTGGGGTGGGATGTCAACTAGACTGTGGGCTTGGATGATTTCTTCTAATGCTTCTCTTGAGGGGTCTGCAAAGAAATTCCCTCCTATCTTCTCTTCCGCACTCCTTATTAAGTTCAAATCTCCTCCCAGGAAGATGTTCCTTCCCTGGGCAGTCATTAGATCTGAGGT
The DNA here is from genome assembly GCA_000404065.3 of Pinus taeda. NCBI lineage: Eukaryota > Viridiplantae > Streptophyta > Pinopsida > Pinales > Pinaceae > Pinus > Pinus taeda. The sequence continues at coordinate 12,785 of APFE031498898.1, forward strand.
GATTTACTCCCAGCAAGAGGCTTTGTCTCTGAAGTGGGGGGGGGGAGCATAGACATTATATATTGTGTATTCTTCTGTCATGGTTATATTTTGCATATCTAGTCTTATCCACCATCTATTCTGCCTGCAGTCTTTGAGTTTCCATTTGTTTTTGTCCCAAATTGTCCCTATTCCTCCTGAGGCTCCCACTGCGCTCAGTGCTATTCCTTCATAACTTCTGCTTCTTTTCATGCTGTTTTGAAATTCCTGTTCGGTGATTTTGGTCTCCTGGAGTAGGAGGAAGTCTGGATGTTCTGATTTTAGAAGGTCTCGGACTGCATTAGCTTTTAGGGAGGAGCCCATCCCCCTACAATTCCAAGAGACCAAAATCATCATTTACTTTGTTTATTGTAGGCCTCACTTTTCTCTTTCATCTTCTCTCCACTTCCTTTGGTCTTATCTAGATATGTATCCATTGGCTGTTGGGTCCCTGTGGCCATTTCGTTTGCAGCAGTCTCATCCCTTATCTCTTTGTTTGATTTCCTTCCCACTTTTCTGGGAGGGTCAGTGGAGGTGATGTTTTCTTTCGACTTGTTCCTAGTTAGGATTCTTCCAACTATTGGTGGAGGGGAGCTCTGGGGGGGGAGGAAGGAGTTTCCTTGGGGCCTCTCGGGGAAGGGGGATGGGAAGGGGGTTCCTCTGCAGACAGAGATTCGAAAGGATTGGAGGAAGAGGGGAAGGAAGGGCTAGATCCAGAGGGTTGGGGGGGGATGGGGGTTTCAGAGGGGGGCTTTGAGGATGCTCCTGGAGGGGGGTTTGATTTTTTCTTCTTGACTATTTCCCATGCTTCTTCAGGAGCTTCTACATTGTTAACAGAGTCTATTGATTTAGATTTACTGCATCTATTAGCAAAATGCCCATATTCATGACATACCTTGCACTTGAAAGGCAACTGCTCGTAGTCTACTTGCTGTATGTGCGTCCACTGGTCGACTTTAAGTTTGATTGCTTCCGGTAACCCTTTTCCCAGATCAACTTCTACACATATCCGTGCACATGCGTGCATGTTCTCCTTTGGTTCCGATCTGTCAATGTATTTCCCAACAGCGTTCCCGATGGCTTTCACTGATTCATCTCCCCAGCAGTGTAGAGGCAGATGGGGAAGGCGAACCCAAACAGGGACAGCGTTGGGAACATCCATCTCAGGATCGAAGTCAAGGGTCCATCTGTTGAGGTAAAGGCCTCTGGTATCCATAAAGTAAGGGCCATTTCTGAAGATAAGATTACGATCCTCCACTGATTCGAAGAGGAAGGTGAAAAACCCCCTCCCACAGAACCTTATTGCTATCTTTCCTTGGACCATCGAGTTCCAGTTCCTTTCTACCCATCGTTGGACTGTGCGGGGAGAAGGCCATAGTCCCGTGAACTGGCCTACCAAGCCACATTCTGCTAAGGCAACAACAGCTCTCCTCGGGAGGGCTGGAGGGAGCGAGACTTCCGGAATTTCATCAAGTTTTTTGATAAAATTTGAAGCTGTAGGACAGATTTTCTCTGAGGCATTCTCTGGGATGAGCGAAGCAAAAGACTTCTCCAGATCTTCCTGATCCTGAAAGGGAGGATCCATTGCGGGCTAGGACAACAACGCAGATGGCACTCCAGCGGGGGCCCAGAGGGTGGGGAGGGCAGAAGGCCCAGAGGAAAGAGAGGGCAGGAGGCCCCAGGCGTAAAGGGGGTCAGCAGAGGGAGGATGCAGCCTAGCAGTAGCGCTGCCAGGCGCAGGCATGCAGAGGGGTCAGGTCAGAGGCGCAACAGGGCACGGGATCGCCAGAGCGCGCAGCCAACCATCTTCTAAGTCTTTGGTGGATATTTTTTCCTTTTCTAAGGCATTATATGAGTGTAGTTTTTCTTTATCACCTGTCATGTGTTTTGAGCATCCACTGTCGATGTACCACTGGTTTTCTTGTCCTTCTGCATACAAGGCTATACCACATCTTTCTGTTTGCGGTTCTTTATTTCTCCATATTTTGGGATTTAATGGAGTTTTCTCCTTTTGAGATATTTGTCGAAATTTACTCCTGCATTTAGATTCTTCATTGCCAAAGTTGTTACAGATTGAGCATTCTATTTCATTTTCAAGAAGAGAAAAATTATTGTAGGAACTTTTCTTGATCCCTATCACATTCCTTTGATTTCATGCTTCTCTAGTCATGATGGTTTTGTAAGAAACACATTGAGTAGCTTTGTGTCCAAAATTATGGCATGAGAAACATTGACCATTAAAGAAGTTCCTGGGATTATCGAATCTATTGACCTAGTGGTTGTAGTTTCTATTGATATTCATTTTTGAAGCAAATTGAGTACGATTTACCTGAGGTTGGTTGTGGCTTCCTTTCATCCTTGAAGTAAATTGAGCTTGATTTACCTTGTGATTTGTTTTATGCCTTTACTGACAATTGTCAAACTGTCCACTGCTCTTTGCTGCATCAAGATAGATTTTAGTGGAGGTTGACAACTTCTGTGATTGAGATGCTTCTTAAGTATATCCAAGATCTGTCTTTATTAGAGGAGAACGTTGCACTTTTATAATTTCATTTAAGGTTTCGGATCCTTTAGCAAATCTAAGATTGAGAGCTTTTGTTTTCTCAAGATCCTTTCTTAGACCCACAATTTCACATTCTAGTTCTTCATTGTGTTTTTCTCTTTCAGCAAGTTGGTATGTCAAGGTATCTATAATCATTTTCTTTTCTTCTAAACAGATTTTGAGTTTAGAGATTTCTTCATAAAGGTCATCTTCATCTAAAGCATCCAAGAAATCATCATATTCATAAGCCATCAGAAGTCTATAGTCATTACTATTTTCATCTTCATCACTATTTGATAAACCATCGTTATCTTCATAAGTACAGTAGCTCTTTTTGCTTACGCTTTTTTTTCTATTCCATTTTTCAGATTCCTTTCCTTTATCATTTTTATCTTTATGAGGACATTTGGCAGCATAATGACTGACTCTACCACAGGAAAAACATTTGATAGGTAATTTACCTCTGAATCTTCCAAAACCTCATTGAAGCTTCTTGACAAAGTTCACTTCCTCTTCTTCTTCTGAAATGTGTCCTAATTCATTGAGTTCTTATTTTCCTTTTACTGAAGCTTTAAATGCGATTTCTCTCATATCTGATGGACCTCCTTTTATCATCTCAAAGGTAGATAAGATTCCGTGAAGCTGTGTCATAGTAATAGTCTGTAGACCCTGCTTTTCTTCTATGGCTGATACTTCTGATTCAAATTTAGCAGATAAGGGTCTTAAAACTTTTTCAACTAAGGTAACTTCCCTTACCTCTTCAACCAGATTCTTCATTCAATTAACAACCTCATCTACACGTAAGAAGTAACTAGCTATACTTTCATCATTATGCATCTTGATAGTTTCATATTGAATTCTAAGAGTTTGCAGTTTAACATGTTTTACCTGAGAGTCTCCTTCGTAGCGTAGAACGATTTTGTCCCATATTTATTTGGCTGATTTGAGCTGCATAACTTTGACAAACTCTGATTGTGACAAATTTCCCAATAATGTGTTGACAGCCTTGGCATTGGTTTCATATTTTTTTTTACCTGCCATATCTGTAGGAATAGTTGATGGAAATGTATATCCTCCTTCCACCATTTCCCAGACATCTATTCCAAGAGATTGAATATAGGTTGTGGTTCTTACCTTCCAATAAACAAAGTTGCTCTCATTAAAGATTGGTGGTCTGATGGATCTCCTACTTTCTTGATTACTCATGATGATGGATCTTCCTTCAAGCGATCAAGCTTCTTGGACCGACTCTGTTACCAATTTTTGGAAATAATACTGAGAGGGGGGGGGGGGGGGGGGGGGTGAATCAATATTATCAGATCAATAAACTAATTTTCAAAAACTGATTTGTATACGCTACTTTAGCTTAGTGAAATAACGTGTATATGCAACTATACTTAATGCAACCAGTGTATATGCAAAGATCTTTAGATTTACCCAAATTATCATGTAATGAACTTTAATAAATATATTAGGAATTCATTAGACAATGCAGTAAGAGTATAATAAAGCATCACACATAAGCAACACACAAGAACACAAAGATATAAGGTGGAAACCCAATGTGGGTAAAAACCACCTGCTACTGTCGTCTCTGTTATCATGCTTGATCATCTGTTACAGTGTGTAGGAGAAGTTATGAAGGTGAAAAGATGTTCACAAGTTGATTTGGTTAACTTCCCCTCATTTCATTTCACCCCCCACTACATACTTAGTAATTTCCTCATTATCCCATCATTTCCTAAGAAAATACAATTTTCCTTTCATTTTCACCTTTTCCCCTTGGTTTCACACATTTTCCTAGCAACTTACCCTCCAAACTCATCCCCCTACCGAAAAACCCCTTTTCCCTAGTGTGAAACCCATTCCCCTTTGAAGAAATCACTTTCCCCTTGTAATTTTCCTAATTTTCCTAGAAAACCCATAAAAATCCATAATACCCCTTATCTTAACTTTTATTCCCCCCTCCACTTTATAAAGTTAACTCCGCTATATTCATGTTTTCCAGACAAAAACCCTTTTTACACATAAGACCCCTTAAGCCTAAGTTTTATGTTAACTCAACATTACTTAACAAAATTGTGCAAATCACCATTTTCTAGACAAAACCCCTTTAGCCCAACCCCGTGGTGTGGTTAAACAAACCCCACATGTAACCCTGGGTATGGTTAATAAACTTTCCTTGATACTTATTTAACCTATATCCCTAGAGTATTTATTCTTCGGTCCCACTTTATTAAACCCATCGCAATATGCTTAAACCCCACTTATATCGTAAAATAATTACAAATCCTTTGTAATTATCCCCTGGGCCCTGCTAATCTCCGTCGACTGTCCTCTGTGCAACTCCACCATGCGATAGTCTTTAGGTTATCCACTCCCATATCCAATGACCCACAACAATATCGCACGATCCCGATCTACTAGCTTTACCCGCTCGAGAGCATGCAAGATTCATGGTTTTGCTCGGGCCCCTTGTGGTTACATGGCAGTCGCACATTAACTCACGTGCCCTCAGAGAAAAACCACCCCACGGCCAAAAGAGGTGTGATGGGACTTCGAAACCTCTCCCCGTGTATGATGAAACCATCACTGCTCACTTATTGATTTCCACACCAAATTTTAAAAAGTTAATCGTTAACCGTTTAAATGAAAAAACCCTCGTTTTCACTCTTTTTGCTCGTTTTTTAAGAGAAACCTGACCACCCTTTCTGCGCCACCCTGAGCCTCTGCAACCCATTTTGACCTATGATTACCGCACAAACACTTCCAGGACTCCATCCACATACCTCTCAGCTCAAATAAAGCCATTTATCGCCTCCCTGTTAGCTTGTGTTTTTCTTAGCAATTGTTGTATTTTGCAGGTGATCATATAAAACTTGTTTGTTCCAGATTCTCTCCGAAAATGAATTCAAAAGCCTTTATACAGTTAAAATACAATTATCATTTACACAAAGAAGAAGTCATTTACATAGTAATGGTTAAAACAAAGAAGAAATCCTTTACACAGAGACAGTAAATGTTAAAACAGAGGAGGCAAATAAAACATACAGTTAAAAGACAAACAGATGAAATATACAGAAAGATGATCAATATCCAACTACCATATATTGAGACATGTAAAAAACTAAATGATTCACTGTTGAAATACACAGTAAAAACTTGAAATGTACAACAAAAGTACAAACCACAGTAAAGGATATTGACAGGTCAACAAGGTCAAAGAGTATCAGATGAAAGTATATCAGATGAAAGGTCATAAGTAAAAATGACATCCAACATGAAGATCAAATATCCAAGCAGCTTAAAGGGAAAAATATGAAAGTCTAAAGGACAACATAACCTAAATAACAGGACAAGTCAGCGAGTTTCAACAATTTTCAGTTTTTTCAGTATAGTCAGCAATAGCACAATATCAAAATAGTGCCAGATCAACTAGCACTCTTTATTTTGATTTCACAATAATCTATTTTTGTAAAATCAGTTTAGGATATTTTCTACTATTGTATAAATAATTCTCTTCACGAGTTATTATGGGTTCACCATTGAACTAGGTTGACCATTGAAGAAGGGTTGCACTCTTGAAGAAAGGTTGCACCTCGATGAATAATTTGTAAACATTTGATGTACTTCGCTTTTCTAGACCCTTAATACAGAGAAAAGGATTCTGAATTCAATTTTACACAGTTTTTGTTTCCTGTAAGTTTTTCCAGTAACACTCATGTTTTTCTTCATATTCTTATGTCTTATAGATATAACTAGGTAGGAATAATTGTGTTTCAATATATTCCTATTAGCTTCTGCACTCATAATCTATAAAGAGAATGGATTAATGGACTGTCTGTTTAATTAATTCCCTCTGAATCAATAAATCATCAGAATCTTTTTGTAAGCATAAGCATATTCTCTTGGACCTTCTAAATATCGGTCATACGTTTTCATACTTATGATTATTTAATTTTCTATCTGAAATTTGTGATAATCATATTATTTTTTGTTTTTGCCCACCACTATTCAAGCTATATCATTGTGTGAAATTTTATAGCAGCCCTCTGCTTTGGTATTAATATTATTCAAAAGGTTAGGCATTACACTATTACATCTATTTCATTCATTGGTCTTCCAAATTAAAACAAAAACCCCAAAACAATTATCTTAGATGCTCTTGCTTGATAGTTGACCATTATCAACTCAAAGGTACAACAGAACCCACACTTTCGTAAGGAACACTGGTATGCTTCATGTATGAAACATTACCATCTGAGGAAGAAGAAGTGAAGAAAGACAACTGGTCGATAGTGACAAGTTCCCTTGATAGGGAAAATGGAGCACGCAAAATAGAGAAGAGGCCATAGCATGGGTCCAACTTCGTCTGAGTAGAGGATTATAATTAAGAATCGCATCCATAATCTCTACTTCAACATGTACTGTCTTGCCTTCCAAGGTAATGGAAATATTCGGAAGGACACTGAATGGTCGAGAATCACACCCATCAAAGGCTTTGAAAGTGTTAGGTGATTGGTTCAAGGTAGGAGAACCAATTGCATTTCAATAAGACACAACCATGATGCAGGTGGAAGCTCCTTCATCAATGACAGTCCTGTGAATTTTCTTCTCATTAATGATCACCTGGATGGGAAAGGCAATCTGATGAGGTAAGCATGGAACATGGCTTTCCAGATCAAAACAAATGAGATTGGAGTTAGATGAATTAATACCTCCAATAGCCGACAGTAACACTTTCTGCTGAGAAGGACAGCTTTGAAGGACCTTGAGAGAAGACATAGATAATGGTGCTTGAGCCAAATCCTTGACAATGATATAATGTTGAGTGGCTCGAGTGTTTGGATTGTACGAGGACTTTTGCAGCACACCCCAAGAGGGTGGTTGAATAGTGGAATCAGGATTTGGTCGCTCTATATGGAGAGGACCAGAGGAAGACATGATAGAGGAGGAACGGGTGCCTTCTTTCTCTTTCCCTACTGTCGGGGTAGGTGTTTGATAATATTTTGATCTGGTAGCCACATTTACTAGTGAACTCATCATAAACACTTGGGAGCTTGAGGAAGCGGAAGATTGGCGTTAGTCTACCATTTGAGTCTGTTAGGATGGAAAGGGCTCTTTGAGGACAGTAGGGGTCCCTTTGAGCAAACGACTAACTTTAGATCGTCGAGGACAATCTTTAGTATAGTGATCCTCCTCACAGATGAGGCATGGATACTTGGGCTTCCTTTGAGAAGCATCACCAATAGACGATTTAGGAGGGCCTTGTTTTGGGGCATTGACTTTAGACTTGCCTTTGCCTTTCTTTTTACCTGTAGAGGATTTGTTCATTGCGATAGACTAGAAAATGTGAACCTCAGAGGTTTTACCAGGACTAGGTGAATTTCGAGAGGGATCATTGGAACCAATTTTTGAGACCACCTTTTGCTTGGAAGAAGATTTTGCAAGGGTCTGAGACACAGAATCAATCACTCCATAAACAGGCAAGGGAGCCAAAGACTTTGATGTTGTAAGATTGGATGATGGTCTTAGAGCATCAGGTAACATATCATATAGTGTGCCATATTTCGAGTAGACAAGGTCTAAATACTGGGCACGAGTGATGGTTTTCTCTTCAGTCACACAGCCACCCATAGCTATGTCCTCAACAATTTTGCTGACGAATGACTTGGTAAACCATTCAGTCAATAATTGATCAGCAATTTCAAACTTGATCAGGTGATGCCGACACTTCCATTCATGGATGTCATCAGAGATATGGGTCGCAGTGTCTTGCTTAAGGGACATAAGAAAATGCATGTCAGTTTCATAGTGAACTGGCAGCTGAGAATGTGTGAGGAAAGCCATACCAAGAATGTTAAATCCATTGTAGGTACCTCAAGGTAACTCGATGTACCACTTGGTTGTAGAACCTGTGAGGGTTCGTTGAAAAAGTCGAAGACAAATAGAATCATCAACGCATGAATTGGAGGAGCACCAGAGGTGACATGTCATCATGTGGGCTTGTGGATCCTCCTTCGTTTTTCACTCAAACTTTGGAGAATCACTCGGAATGTTGGATGGGACTAGAGGCCAGTATGGCGAATGAAGAATGGGATCATTCGTGGGCCTAGAAACATCTGGTAGCTCCAATGTGGCTAAGAATGGAAATTGCATATTAAAAGGCATTTTGGACCTTTGAGCAGGCCTGGACTGTAGAACCCATCCTTGTTGGTAATGATTTTGTCCCCATAGTGGAGGGTTTTGTCCATGTGGCATTTGATTTTGCCCCCACTGTAGGTTACCTTGCCCGTGGGGAGGATTCTGACCAGGGTAGCCTTGATATTGTTCGGCCATAGGCTACTGATAAGCAACATACGGGTTAAAAGGTTGTTAATCATGTTGGCCTTGGACATTCAGATTCTGCACCTGCTACCGCTCGACATAATAGTTTTGAACCTGTTGCCCCTGGACATAAGGATTCTGCACCTGTTGCCCTTGGAAATAAGGATTCTAAACCTGTTGCCCCTCGACATAAGGATTTTGAGCCTATTGTTGTAGGACTTGACCTTGGCCTTTCAAAGGTTGACCCTGTTGATATGAGTACAAGGGTTGATGCTACCCAGGTTGACCTTGTTGCTACAAGGGTTGGCCTTGCTGCTATAAAGGTTGTCCTTGTAGCTACAAAGGTTGACCTTGTAAAGGAATAGGTTGGGAAGCTTGGTGAACAAACTACGCCTACGACTACAAAGTTTGTTGCGGTTGTTGCAAGGGTTTCCCCTGCGGTTGCTACAATTGTCCTTGTTGTTATAATGTCTGCCCTTTCTGCTACAAAGATGGCCCTTGTAGCTACAAAGTTTTCCCTTGCTAATACAAGGGTTTCCCTTATTGAGGCAAGGGTACTTGGATAGTTCCTAGAGAAACACCTTCAAAGTTCCCGAATTGGATCTGGCCATATCCACCAGGCACTACGGATGGACCAGGTTGAGCATAAGGTCTAGCTTGAGGGACGTAAGGTGGATTTACCATTGCTTGTGAACCATATGGAACATAAGGAGGTTGGAACGGACCTTGAGCCACATATGGTTGCTGGTACTAGATGTTACTTGACCCAGACAGACAACAGGGTTCGCAGTTGATATTGGACATTACTCAATCTAGAAGGACCAGCAGAGTTTGGAATAACACCGGAAGAGGGCTGGTTCATCCCAACCATGTGAGTAAGTGAGCCACTCACATTGGTTGCACCAGATATCATGGAAATATTTGGGTTTCCCCCCCATGCAGTGGGACAACCTATCCACTTACTAGAGGGGTCGAAGAACTTACAAACACTTGAATCGAAACTGTCGGTTGAACTGGAAGAGTAACTTGAAATGATGAAATGAGTGGATTCAGAATGGTGGGTTGCACCGGAACTAAAGTGACTGCAGAATGCACAATTGGCTGAGAGGTCAGGTTCTGAACGAACGGACCTAAGGTAGGCATAGTGCTAGATGACTAGATAGGGTTGAGATAGAACGACAAAGCACTAGGAGTGCCTGACACCAACTGAGCTAGAGAGGTATAACCATGCAGCAATGAAGGCCACTATGCTCAGGGTAAATGTTGGTTGGAATGCTTCCCGTGTAAGGGGAACCTTCAGTAGGGAATTGATATCCCTATTCATCAACAATGTGAGGAGTGTGGTAGCAGAAACCTCAAAGTGACACAGAGAGGAGACTGGAATATCGTCTTCTGATTCCATGAGTGGAAACAAATGACAATGGACAATCAAAGATGTTCTAGGGGATAATTCTAAAGGAATACTCGGTTGATCATACAGACTATATGGATGTTGTGTTGATATCACAACAAGATTGAACGAAGGATTCAGAGGGAAAACAACCAGTCCTTGCTGACCTTCAGGGGTTAGCAGACTCTCAGGAGTCTGGATATGATTATCTAGAGATTCAGTGCCAAAGTTGTAAGGGGACCTAGTATCCGAGGGGGGAGGATGAGATGACAAAGGTTGAATACTTAGAACAATTCCAAGTTCAACACCTTGATCCTTGAGTGACTGCAGGAGTTCAGGAAGAGGCTCCTCAGATGATCTTTCAGATGGAGGAGTGGAAGAGAAACTAGTTTAACTTGATGGTTATACCACGATGAATTTGTCTCAAATAATAAGAGAAAAGGAGATTAATTTAAAGGCTTATTCAAAATTTATTAAAGGTATACTGACGATGTGGTCTAGAATAAGACTATCAGTAATGTGATATGATTGTGGGCAATAATTTTTTAAGACGTTGAAATAGACTAGTTCCTTTTCATGTTTTAAGGTCGAGAAAAAGGAAAAGATGACTATCACTTTCGGTTTGAACGAGCTCGAAAGGACAAGTGCTCGATGATATTTCAATTTTAGAGATTCAAAAAGACCAAAGCGACTGCTCACGATAATCTATGCAAAAGGATTACCAAGTAACCGTGAACTATAGAATACCTCCCGGCGAATCGAGAAGTACAAGTAGGCAATCTCCCCGAATGTTTTATTTGGTCTATCACGTTTACAAGGTGGAAAACTCAGCTTCCTGTTGATAAAGGATTGCAAACTTAATGGGGTCTCCCTTTATATACGCGATAGTAAGGGGAGCACAAGTTTGTACTAGTGTTGTCTAGTGCTGAAGTGAATGACAACTGCTAGGTTTAAAGATTCCAGAACACGTCTCTAGCCTAGACCTCTAAAATGTGAGCGTTAGGTTTCAAATGTGCCTTAAGTTAATTGAATACATTTTAAAGTTTACCTTGAAATTATGTCTCAGTTTTTAGGCCCTATCGATGTAACTCGAAAAACTCCTATATGCAGCTAAATGAGACAAAACCCTTTCAATTCGATGAATGTTTACACTAACAAGAGTAGAGAAAACAATCAATGCAACAAACAAGCAACTGAAAGAAAGATGATGCTTCACTACTTCGCTTTTTGAAAACAAAATAATGAAAAAATCTTTCCACTTCCTATCTTCCTATCAAATGCACTTCAAACTAGTCCTTTCAATGGTAAAAGAAGTTCATTTTGTTGGCATTATGATGTATGTGTCGTATTTGATGGCAACCCACTCATAGAAGAACAACTCACTTATATATAACTAGATGAATCTAAAGAAGAGATATCAGATGTGACAAAATACATGGGATGCAGGACAGCTCAAAGGAATCAGATGACAGTTCTCAGTATGACAAGTTAGCTTTGCCATCAAGTCCAAAGGGGGAGATTGTTGGCATTATGATACAAGTGTTGTCCTTGATGGCAAGATGACAGATTATAGTGCAGCAGATCAGTAGCAAAGAATTGATGATCAGACTACAAAGAATGAAGAAAGCTGAGTATATACGCAGGTTCACTATATACCAAGTCGCGTACATAGGCAGGTTATACGCAGGTTCACTATGTACCAAGTCGCGTATATACGCAGGTTCGCTATATACCAAGTAGGGTATACACGCATGTTATACACGTAGGTTATCTATATACAAAGACGCGTATACATGCAGGATTGCAAATCAAAAGTCGCGTATGCGTATGCACGCACTTTCATGCATGTAAAAGCACATACATTTGGGAAAGCTTGTTTTTGGGTCCGTGGTATTTAGACCTATGGTTTTGGTCCTTGGTATTGCGTTTGAAGTGTTGAACCCAGGTATTGGGTCCCTAGTATTAGTTCTCAATGCTTTTGGACCATGGTATTGAGTAAGGCCTAAGACTATAAAAGGAGAAGAAGATCATTAGGCAAAGGCATTGAGAAAGTCTTGAATATCTGATGAAGCATGAGATCAAGTATGCAGGTTATGGGATCATGACACTTTTATAAGGAGGAATCTAAGCGGTTGATGGAGAACAAGATCTAAGGATAGATCGGGATCTAAATGGCTTGGAATGAATCATCTCTATATGGTTTGATCATGCTTATTCTAGATATATATACTGACGCATGTAATGTTTTGTAAATGTTATGATATGGGTATGATTGATGTCGGGAACAACTGCAAAGTTATGAGAAAATATTTGTAGATCTGTACGCGGGTTGGCTTTGGTTAAAGCGCGTATGTACACGGGTTTGGTTCATCACAGTAGCGTATACAATATGATATATGATATTTGAAGTTGCAATTGGATCTGGTTATTGTTGCAGAGTTCTGTTGTTTTCTCTATGTTCTAGAGGCTGTGTTGTTGACAGGGTTTTAGTGTTTAATGATTCAGAGATTGATGATCCTAGTATTGATTGATTTTGTGCTTCAATGATATTGATGGGCCCAGTATGAAAATTGGATGAAAAGTGGCCTTTCAGATTATAGTGTTGTGCTTCAGGAGTATCCAGTCTGAAAATGTATGAAATGTGGTCCCTAGAGGATGAAAGGAGATTGTAGACTGGCATCTACATACTAGTACATCAGCTAGTACAAGAGCTAAGGGGGTGGTAGCTCCCCTCCAGTAGCAGCTGGAGAACAAGTAAAGGTTGGAGCATTTTAGTAGGCCAACACCTACATACTAGTAAATGGATCAGCTAGTACAAGAGCTAAGGGGGTTGTAGCTCCCTTCCTGGAGAGTCTAGAGAATGAGAGAAGGTTGTAGCCTTCTGCAGGTAGAAGCCTGCATACTAGTATAAGATTGCACCAGTATAGAACTATTGTAAAAGAAGTTTCTTATTAAAAAGAAGATTGAAACAACTTGCAGCAAGTGGTTTTCACCCACATTGGGTTTCCACCTTATATCATGGTGTTCATGTGTGTTCCTTATGTGTGATGATTTGTTCTATTTTACTGCACCTGTTTATTGTTAATATGGTTAATAATGTTCTGATGCACTCATTGAAGATCAACTAACTAAATCATAAGTTTATTGATATGTTCTAGTTGCATTAAACACAATTGCGTATATACGTTGGTATCCTTAACTGAAGTAGCACATATGATTCTGAATATGGAAATGAAAAAGTTATGTTGATTTGATAATACTGATTCACCCCCCCCCCTCTCAATATTATTTCCAACAATTGGTATCAGAGCAAGTCCTTTGGTAGAAGCTTGATCACTTAAAGGAGATCCGTAGAACAATGGGAAAGAAGCTCAAAAAGAAAGCACCTAAGAAGAAGAAGACATCTTAGAAAGACTATGAAAGTGGAAGAATCGATTGGGAATATGTGGAAGAAGCACTTCAGATTCAGAATCACTTCAGAATGAAGATAAACAAGAACTATTAGGTATGAATTTGTTATCCTCTGGTGATACTGCTATCTATCCATTTGAAGATGATGAAAGTGATAATGAAACAACTGAATGTGCTCTTATGGGTGAGCAAGAAAGATATCAAATAGAGGCAGAATTTAAAAGGCTCACAGACAAAATTAGAGATCAACAAGATCTATTGGACAAAAGGGAATGTGCCTTCAAAGAAGAATCTACCAAACTAAAAGAGGAAGGAAACAAGGTAAGGAAGCTATTCAAGGAAAATGTCAAAAGTTGCAAGATGAAGTGACATCATTAAGAAATGAAGTAAATGAAAGAAGCACAACAATCAAGAAACTTAGAGATAGATCCAGTTACTATGAAAGGCTTGAAGCTAAAATCCTCTCACTAAAGGAAGATCTTGAAGAATCAAAGAAGCAGAATAAAGAACTACTCCAAGCTCTTGAAAAACAAGAAAACAAAGTTCTTGAACTAAGACATCAGTTGGAAGAAGAAGGAAAAGTTGAAGAAAACATGAAGAAGCAGCATCGTGAAAGGGAAGAGCAACTTTAGGTTGAGGTAAATATTCTAAATGATAAACTAGAAGAAAAGGATAAGCTCTTACGATTTCAAGATAGTACTAAGATTTTGGATGATATTCTTAGTAGTCAAAGGTCTCTTGCTATCAAAACTGGTCTTGGTTTTCATGAATCTATTGAAGGTGAATCTAGTTCAGAAAATAAGACAAGGATCTCTAATGCAAAATCTAAAATGCTCAACAAGGAAATGAAAAGTCGACCCCATCAACAGCCAAGGAAAGAAATTCTTGAAAGAAATTATTTTACTTTTCTCATGAGTAATGTTGAATGTTATGTATGTCATAATCTTGGACATGTTGCAGCCAGATGCAGAAGAAGAATGATTCAAGACCATCACATAGAAAGATCATCATGATCCAGGTACTTTAATGGATATTGTTTTTCTTGCAATATGTTCGGTTAGAAAGTTGTTGATTGCTATAGAAGGAATATGAAACATGTAAGATGTTATGCATGCAACAAGTTTGGACATATCGCAAAGGAATGCGGGAACAAGGTACGTGCACCATACCAAAAGGATAAAACATCATCACGCTTGAAGATATGGAAGAAGAAGGAAGTTCAGTCAGAAAGATGTGGCATCACACAATATACTCAGACACAGTACAACACAAACATAACAAACTCAGGGGGGAGATAAAAGTGTAAAACTTCAGTGTCCTAAATCTAATATGCAAGTTTCATAAAGGGAAGTCACGTATATACGCGAGTTAGACACTGCATAGTCGCGTATATGTCAGTCTGAGGAAAAGCAGTGGGGACAGGCTCAGGAAAAGGGTCTGATATGATTCAGTCCATTATTT
Organism: Pinus taeda; assembly: GCA_000404065.3. Classification (NCBI taxonomy): domain Eukaryota; kingdom Viridiplantae; phylum Streptophyta; class Pinopsida; order Pinales; family Pinaceae; genus Pinus; species Pinus taeda. The sequence goes on from APFE031498898.1 coordinate 27,934, forward strand.
GCTTTGTTTGATAATGGTTACAATCTGCTGATGATGTGTGGAATGCCTTGACACGTGTAAGATGTTTTAAAGTGTTTTTGATCCTAACTTAATGATGATGATGTCTTGATACTTCTTAGATGCATGATCAGATCTGACAAGGGGAAGCATATGCTTTAATAATAATGCATTGTTGACATTATCGTTAGTAGCCCTTGGTGATGATGCTTGTATGGCTAAAATACATCTTGCTATGGTTATGAGTTGTCCATGACAAAATCTCATATGATTCTTGGGGTTACATAATTGATGTTCAGATCAGATTTGTGGTTGATTCTCTGATGATGCATATATGGTGCTTACATGGTGATCTTCATAAGGATAAGGAGAAGTACAAAGCTTGAATACACATCTTCTTTACTTGATGATGAGTCACTCATATGCTGATGTCATCATATGCACAAAGATCATATAATACAGTTATGATGCAGGTTTCCTATAGTTCTTGGCGCTCACATGGATTGATGCTGTTGATGATACCAAGAAGACTTGATACATAGTGCTGGATATATGGATGATTACTCAAAGTTGCATTGTTGGAAACATGATGATGATGAGTTCTTACCTATATGATGATAGGTTGATACTTACATATGTTGATTGATGCAGATGTTCCCAAAGTGATGCTACTTGGATCATGTAGATCTTGATCTTGATGAGATGACTATGGTGTTTTACACATATATAATGTGAATGATTTTATGATGATGTTCAAAAGGATGATTTCATATCATGCCTTGTTATAGGACATTTACAAGTTACTGATCTAGAAGTGGTTGTACGCGAGTTTCATAAGGAGGATCCACGTATATACGCATGTTTCTATGGATACAGTAGCGTATATAGTGATTTGAAGGAAATCAGTGGGCCAAACTTAGGATGAGAAGAGTCTGATATGGGCCTGACAGAGACCATCTGGCATAGATGGAACAGGTACAAAGGGAGAACATGATTGCTGGTCTAGATATTGTTAACAGATGCTTATGGAGCAGATCATACATTGTGTATGATAGTTGCTAATGACTATCATGGTCTTATTTAGATGTTTGGTCTCATGTAAAGGTCATCTCAAGACTCATGATGTAATAGTGTGTCTCTATCTATTGTAGTCATTTGATGAAATCTCTTTTGGTTATATGATGTAATTTGTACGCCCACTATGCATAGGAAGGATGATGAAATATTTTAGTCATGTATTTCTTTTATCAAGGTCATGTAACGACCTATGTTGGTTTCCCACTATGCCTGGGATGGATGATGTTATACTCTTGTATTATCATGTGTAAACCTTGATGTATCCCAACTTGGTTGGGTGGATGAGTCTTTGGTGATAGGAAGGTCATTTATGATGTATAGAGTCATGTTCTTCTTGTAGAACATATTTTTGCAGACCTTGCTTACAGTCAAGGGGAGCATGAACAACTCATTTCAGCAGAGCAGAGATTTCAGCATGTATTCAGAAGGAGCATGGACAGATTGGTACAGCTTGACATATACATAAGGGGAGCTCATTTAGAGATTTCAGCAGGTACTCAGGGGGAGTATGGACAGCGAAATGTTTATCAAGGAAAGAGAATATCTTGGTCTGCCCTTTGCCCTTGATGTCAAAGGGGGAGAGTGATTTGGTGTTATTTCCATCAAGTCCAAAGGGGGAGATTGTTGGCATTATGACACATGTGTTGTACTTGATGGGAAACCACTCATAGAAGAACAACTCACTTATATACAACTAGATGAATCTACAAAAGAGATATCAGATGTGACATAATACATGGGATGCAGGACAGCTCAAAGGAATCATATGACAGTTCTCAGTATGAAAATTTAGCTTTGCCATCAAGTCTAAAGGAGGAGATTGTTGGCATTATGATACAAGTGTTTTCCTTGATGGAAAGATGACAGATTATTGTGCAGCAGGTCAGTAACAAAGAATTGATGATCAGACTACAAAGAATGAAGAAAGTTGAGTATATACGTACGTTCATTATATACCAAGTCACGTACACAGGCAGGTTATACGCAGGCTCACTATGTACCAAGTCACGTATATACGTAGGTTCGCTATATACCAAGTAGGGTATACACGCAGGTTATCTATATACAAAGACGCGTATACACGCGAGATTGCTGATCAAAAGTAGCGTATGCGTATGCACGCACTTTCAAGTACGGAAAAGCACGTACATTTGGGAAAGCTTATTTTTGGGTCCGTGGTATTTAGACCTATGGTTTTGGTCCTTCGTATTGCGTTTGAAGTGTTGAACCCAGGTATTGGGTCCCTAGTATTGGTTCTCAATGGTTTTGGACCATGGTATTGAGTAAGGCCTAAGAGTATAAAAGGAGAAGAAGATCATTAGGCAAAGGCATTGCGAAAGTCTTGAATATCTGATGAAGTATGAGATCCGGTATGCAGGTTATGGGTTCATGAGGCTTTGCTAAGGAGGAAACTAAGCGGTTGATGGAGAACAAGATCTAAGGATAGATCGTGATCTAAATGGCTTGGAATGAATCATCTTTATACGGTTTTATCATGCTTATTCTAGATCTATATATTGACGCATGTAACGTTTTGTAAATGTTATGATATGGGTATGATTGATGTATGAAACAACTGCAAAGTTATGAGAAAATATTTGTAGATCTGTATGCGGGTTGGCTTTTTTTAAAGCGTGTATGTACGTGGGTTTGGTTCGTCATAGTAGTGTATACATTATGATATATGATGTTTGAAGTTGTAGTTGGATCTGGTTATTGTTGCAGAGTTCTATTGTTTGTTTTGTGTTCTGGTGACTGTGTTGTTGACATGGTTTCAATGTTTCAATGATTCAGAGATTGATGATGCTAGTATTGATTGAATTTGTGCTTCAATGATATTGATGGGTCCAGTATGAAAATTGGATGAAACGTGGCCTTTTAGATTATACTGTTGTGCTTCAGGAGTATCCAGTCTGAAAATGTATGAAATGTGGTCCCTAGAGGATGAACGGAGATTGTAGGCTGGCATCTACATACTAGTACATCAGCTAGTACAAGAGCTAAGGGGGTGGTAGCTCCCCTCTAGTAGCAGTTGGAGAACGAGTAAAGGTTGGAGCATTTCAGTAGGCCAACACCTACATACTAGTAAATGGATCAGCTAGTACAAGAGCTAAGGGGGTTGTAGCTCCCTTACAGGAGAGTCTAGAGAATGAGAAAAGGTTGTAGCCTTCTACAGGTAGAAGCCTGCGTACTTGTATAATATTGGACCAGTATAAAACTATTGTAAAAGAAGTTTCTTATTAAAAAGAAGGTTCAGATGACTTGCAGCAGGTGGTTTTCACCCACATTGGGTTTCCACCTTATATCATGGTGTTCATGTGTGTTCCTTATGTGTGATGATTTGTTCTGTTTTACTGCACCTGTTTACTGTTAATATGGTTAATAATGTTCTGATGCACTCATTGAAGATCAACTAACTGAATCATAATTTTATTGATATACGCTAGTTGCATTAAACACAGTTGCGTATATACGTTGGTATCCTTAACTGAAGTAGCGTATATGATTCTGAATATGGAAATGAAAAAGTTATATTGATTTGATAATACTGATTCACCCCCCCCTCTCAGTATTATTTCCAACACATTTCCTTTCAAATGCAAAATGATGATGCAATTTTAGCTCTCAATGATGCTACTTAATTCAACATATTGATTCAGCAAAATAGAATGATGTATTTTTCAATGGAATGATAAAAATGAATCTCTCATATAAACACTTCAATGAAAAAATTTCAAACAATGAACATCAATCATATGCAAAGCACGAAAAAGAGAATTCTTTTCCAAATCAACGATGTAAAGACTCAATAGAAACAAGATGAGAAATTGTAATCTATGCTCGGAAAGAGTCGTTCAACGAAGAAAAGAGCAAACAAATCTTTTTAAACTTGTTCAATTGAAACCAAAGCAATAAAAGGAACTAGAACATAAAATGCATGGAGCAGTCAACCAACCACTTGACTTGCTAAGCACACAAATAGTTGAATGGACGATGACCTAGATGCCCTAGGGTCACAAACATGCAAAGACTAAAAAAAATCAAGTAAGGAAAGTTGAAACCAAACAAGCACACCAAACAAGCTAATGAGGCTTTCTAGCCAAGGAGAACAAAGGAAAAACAGGCTAGGAGGCAAAAATTATGAGGGCAAGACACATTGGTTATGATTCAGGAGAAACCCTGATCTTCACTTACGAGAATCAACGTGATTTTCTAACTGACAATAGGTGCCACAAGGGGGTACGATGTGACTGTTTTAGAGAAATTCATGCTGGTCGGCATGACTATCAGAAAATAAAATGCGTTGATCGAGTATTTCAAGGAAAAAATAAAAAATCTCAAATCTCAAAATTAGACTTATCACTCTAAATTTCAGAACCAAAGCAGTAAACCAGGCAAAGCATAGAGAACCAAAGGGAAAAGGTGATACAAAAAAATTTCACACAAACCACGAAATCAAAAGAAATCAAAAGAGAGGGATGGCTCCCCAGTATGGTAGCCAATTTGTGGAGTAAGTGAATCTCCTTTGCAAACAGAGGTGATCCCTCTAGCCATAGAGTGGGTCTAACTGCAAAAAAAACAACCAAATGAAAACTTCCTTAAACTAGAATTGAATAAGAGGGCCTACCTCTTAGAATGCTACTCCGCTTGATGATTATCTTGCTCCTTTGCTTCAACTTCCTTTGAGTTCTTCTCCTTCAAATACCTTGAACAAATACACAAGAGACAATAGAAAAAGTAATAGGATATAATTGCATTCAATTTACTTAAAAAGTCAAGGAATCTTAAGCCATTAAACGTAGTATGACACTCAATGTAGGAAACAAATCATTAGTTGTATTAATATAAAGCGCAGAAAGAGATACAACCAAATCCTTGACATTGCAGGTCTCCTCCGACGTATCCAGGTTCCAACACCATTTCTAGCATCTCATGGTTAGCCTCAACAATGGAAGTTTAAGGCTTTTTCCCTTTAGTTCCAAACCAAACCAAACACACTATTCTCCCTTTACACACATAAAATAGAAGGAAAAAAGCTACAGATATCTTGTTGGTTATTCAAGCTCCAAAAAAGACTAGTTCAGCTTGGAGAAGGAGGAGTTTATATAGCTTTGTTGGAGGGGAGATGGTTCCTGTTATGATGGGAGAGGGCTTATATATTTGGTTTGTTCCATCTTTATAGGTGAAAGGAGCCCAAAATAACTTCCTTGGCTCTATCCAGCCCAACCATTTACCAGACTTCTTTCCACGAAGCTTCTAGAGCTGGAAGCTTCGACTCCATTTTTAAAAACTTGCCAAAATAGGGTCGAAGCGAGTGATGAAAAGCTCACATGCACCATTTGGTGCTAGGTTTGGTTTCAAAATCTACAAATTGGCATTGGGGAGGAACTGATCACTAACACCAGCCTTGAAAATTGGGATTAAAGGAAGATTCTTGGGAAATGATGCAAGAGGGGAATGTTCTGTACATGAATAGGGATATAAAGACATGCTCTTCATGATGGGAAAGCATATAGAGTTCATTGTATAGGTCCTCCAGGATCGAGGAACAGGGAGTAAAGGGACAACGATAAAATGTTGTGTAATAGGAGGTAATTTTAGGGTTTCAAGGATTTATGTGAAGGACAAGGATAATTCCTAGGTGGCGGAGGACAAGCTCAAGCGAAGGGAGACACGTGACATTCAGGGATTGGTCTAGGATGACAGAGGATGGGCTCAGGGGAAGCGGATGGGCTATCCATAACCTTTACCATTTATGTTTTACCTAATACCTTTAGTGTTATTGAGCCAATTAGAGAAGACCGCTTGGAGGGTGGTCCACACCCTGTTACAGTGGGCTACATTGTTGATTAGACACACTCTTTGTTAGGTGCTAGAATGGATCATGGTAGTTGGATGGGCATTGACCTTTCAACATCAGGGGTTTGCTCCTTGGTTAACCTTATTGCATGTATGTCACCGGAGTCGATTCTATTAGCCACCGGATTCAGATGGAGGGTGACCCGAGCTCCAATGTTGAAAATAATACTGAGAGGGGCGGTGAATCAATATTATCAAATTCTTTTTCAATTTATACAAACATTTGTAGATCTGGCTAATGAAACTTGCATATACCTTCCAGACTTATAATTTAATTTATTCTTCAAATGTTGATCATTAATCTTTGTGTCATAACCATATAATAGTAAACAGGAACAGGAAAAATAGAGCAGACGGTCACACCAAAGAACACAAGATATAAGGTGGAAACCCAATGTGGGTGAAAACCACCTACTGCAACATGTCTCTATCTTCTTTCAATTAGAAACTTCTTTTCACAATGATTATGTACTGGTGCAGTCTTATACCAGCATGTAGGCTTCAACCTGCAGAAGGCTACAACCTTCTCTCGTTCTCTAGACTCTCCTGGAAGGGAGCTACAACCCCCTTAGCTCTTGTACTAGCTGAGGTACTAGTACATAGGTGCTGACCTACTTAAGGCTTTAACCTTCTCCTTTCTTCCAGGGACCAAGTTTCATAAATTTTCAGACTGGATCCATGAATATCAATCAAACATCAAATAGATCTGCAATCAACCAACTTCCTTATACAAATACTGAATCAATAATTTCTCAGCACACAGCAACCAGACACCAATTCAAAACCCTGAACACTGTAGTAATAGACAAAATTAGCTAAAACATATTTCAAGAAAAGTCCGCAACTTCACCAATAGAAACCTGCAGGTATCCACACCTGCGCTGTGTCGAGCCTGCGGGTCTCCGCACCTGCGATGTGTCTAGCCTGCGGGTCTCCGCACCTGCGCTGTGTCTAGCCTGTGGGTCTCCGCACCTACGCTGTGTCAGACCTGTGGGTATAGATAATTTATCAGACTTCAATTATACCCCATACTATCAGATTTACAAATCTAATCATGCGCCAAAGAGATCTTGACCCATCAGTAGATCCGTCTTGTAATGCTCAGGTTTCTTCTTAATTCAGGTCCAGCTATGACTCACCAACCGATCACCAGTATTTCATATCTTGCTCCTCTTAAGATATTCATGTTAGGATATTCCGACACATAGGAAATAGTTAAGTTCAACTTGGTCTAGTATAGAGTTAGGTAAAGTGTGTTTCTTTACCGTTGTACATTTTGTAACTTACAATCCGACAGTCACAATATGTAGTGATCCGACGGTTCATTCTCT
>APFE031498898.1:37156-68799 GCA_000404065.3 Pinus taeda
TGCTGATGATTCCACAAGGCTGTATAAGTTTCACAACTTTGGGTCATCAAATCTTCCCTCAGTATTTGTTGCTCATAATGATGAAGTGAGCAAACTTTGGCATGAGCGATTTGGTCACTTAAACTATCGCTCCCTTCAGCATCTATGTAAAGAAAATATGGTGACAGGTTTTCCTATGGTATCTTGCAGAGATGGTGTTTGTTCCGGATGTGTACTCGGAAAACATCATCGGGACAGTTTTGAAAAACGTGCCTCTTGGCACGCTTCAGCCCCTTTACAGCTTGTGCACAGTGATTTATGTGGTCCACTTCTTGTTGCTTCATTCTCTGGCTGCAAGTATTTCTTAACTTTCATTGATGATTTCTCCAGACGCACTTGGGTATACTTCTTAAAACTCAAGAGCGAAGTATTTAACACATTTTTGGCCTTCAAAGCCTTTGTTGAAAAACAATCTGGACATCAAATTCTTAAGCTAAAACTGATAATGGTGGAGAATATGTTAAAAATACATTCATCAACTTTTTGCACCGAAAATGGCATTCAAATGCAACATACTGTTCCATACACTCCACAACAAAATGGTGTAGCTGAAAGGAAAAATCGCACCTTAAAGGAAATGGCTAATTGTATGCTGCAATCTAAACGACTCAGTCTTAGTTTTTGGGCCGAAGCAATTAATTGTGCAAATTATATAATAAATCGCACTCCTACTAAGGTTCTAAAGAATATCACTCCAGAAGAAGCTTGGAGTTCCATTACACCAGATGTAAGTCACTTTCGTGTTTTTGGAAGTGAAGCATGGGCCCATATTCCAGATGAAAAGCATAAAGCTTTAGAACCTAAGAGTGAGAAATGTACTTTTGTTGGATATTCTGAAGATGTAAAGGTTATAGACTTATTCCATTTAAGTCCAAAAATGTTATCATTAGAAGAGATGTAAAATTTGATGAAAATAAATCGGCCTGCGAGCCTAGTCCGGCGGATGTGCCACCTCTTCCTATCTCTTCTACTTTTGAAAACATTTCTTCTTCAGATGATGAAAGTGAGGATGATAATCCTCCCCCACCTTCTCAGGATCCTCATCCTTCAGCTCCTTCACTTCCAAGATGGGTCCGTGCTACTCGGGATGCAGCAGGTGATCTTGCCGGTGATCCTACAGATCAGCGACGTACACGTTCTCAGTTTGAAAGAGCCTCTTCTTTACTGGCTCAAGCTCGAGTAAATCATGATCCTGACACTTTTACAGAAGCTTCACGCCATCCACATTGGGAAGCAGCTATGAATGAAGAATATCATTCATTGTTGGCAAATGATACATGGGATCTTGTTCCTCTACCAAAGTGACGCAAACTTGTTAGATGTAAATGGGTTTACAGAACCAAGTATGGACCAGATGGGAAAGTTGATAAACATAAAGCTCGTCTTGTTGCTAAGGGCTTTTCACAGGTTGAAGGCATTGACTACACTGACACCTTCTCCCTGTTGCCAAAATGAACTCTATCCGCCTTGTCTTTCCCTTGCTGCCTCTTTAAAATGGGAAGTCCATCAGATGGATGTTAAATCTGCCTTCTTGCATGGGGACTTGCATGAAGAAATCTATATGGAACAACCCATTGGCTTCATCCAAACAGACTCCAGCTTTGTATGTCGACTTAAGAAATCTCTTTATGGTCTCAAGCAAGCTCCTCGGGCTTGGTATGCCAAAATGGATAACTTTCTTTTAGAATCTGGCTTTTCTAGGTGTCATTCTGACAATACTGTCTACACCAAGAAAGTGGGAAACTCTCTTATCATCCTTGTCCTTTATGTTGATGATCTTATTCTTACTGGTAGTGATCCCAACCTTATAAACCATGTGAAGTCCAGCCTTAAAAAGAAATTTGAAATGACAGACTTAGGACACTTACACTATTTTCTCGGTCTTCAAGTCTTGCAATCCAAGAGGGTATTTCCCTTTCCCAGTCCAAGTATGCTTGTGATATTCTTCGTCATTTTCACATGGAAGATTGTAAGCCAGCTCCTTCTCCCTTTCAGTCTGGAGTCAAACTTTCAGTCTTTTGTACTTCTCCTGAAGTTTATGCTACCTTATACCGTCAACTTGTAGGAAAACTCTTGTATTTAACCCATACTCGTCCTGACCTTTCCTTTGCTGTTGGCCTTGTTGCTCGTTTTATGCAAAACCCCCGTGAAAGTCATTGGAAAGCAGCTAAAAGAATACTTCGTTATGTTCGAGGTACAGTACAGTTTGGGATTCATTACAGTGCCAAAGCAGCTCCTCTATTAGTTGGTTTCACTGATTCTAATTGGGTTGGTGACCCTGATGATCGGAAGTCTACTGCCGGTTATGTCTTCACTCTTGGTTCAAGACCTATTACATGGGCTTGTAAGAAACAAGCTGCCATTTCTCTTTTGTCAGTAGAAGCAGAGTATCATGGTGCCGTGGAAGCTAGTAAGGAAGCCTTGTGGCTTCATCAGATCCTATCAGAATTTGGCTTTGAGCAGCAGCATCCGACTACACTTTGGTGTGATAATCAAAGTGCATTCAGCTTTGCAAAGATCCAGTTCAGCATCAGCGTAGCAAACACATTGAACTTCACATGCACTTCATCAGAAAGCACATTCATGACCATGTTCTTGAAGTGCAATATTGTTCAACAGATGATCAGGTTGCAGACATCTTCACAAAGGCTCTCACAGAGGCCAAGTTCACTAAACTTCGATATATGCTTGGAGTTCAGGAAGTTGTCACTAAGGGGGGATAGGCTCTAGTGCCTCCTTCCTTCTCCTATTGTGTCATATTTGTAATTCCTTCAATCCTATCCCAAGTTGTTCTTAAGGGGGGATGTTAGGATATTCCTACACATAGGAATAGTTAAGTTCAACTTGGTCTAGTAAAGAGTTAGGTATAGAGTTAGGTAAAGTGTGTTTCTTTACCGTTGTACATTTTGTAACTTACAATCCGACGGTCACGATATGTAGTGATCCGACGGTTCATTCTCTCCCCGGTATTACCGACACTTGATCCGTGGCTTGACACCCGATTGGTCCATGAATTCTATTTAAAGCGCATGGAGGGTCATTTGTAGGTTCACCGTGCATGAGAGAAGCTTATGTAAATTTTCATTCTTTTATTAATAAATTCCTGTAGTAGCCACGTTGGCACAGGCCGTGGACTGTTTCCCTCTCTGAGGGTTTTAACCACATCAAAATACTGGTGTATTGATCTGTGATCTGTTTGTGAGCGGTGTCCTTCTGGTGTTCTGTCTGAGGAACTTACCCTGTAAATTCCTACAATTCAACACGTTTGTGTTTAGCCAAATGATCTCCTTTCCTTTTTATAGACTAGGCTTTACTCAAACCATGGTCCAAAACCATAGAGATCCAATACTAGGGACCCAAAACCTGGGTTCAATACTTTAGATGCAAAACCATAGACCAAAAACCATAGGATAAAAAATGTTGGACTAAATACCATGGACCAAAAATGAGATTTCCCATGTGCACGTGTTTTATTCTTCATGAAAGTGCGTGTACTTTATGTCCGCACTTTTTGTTCTGTACACCTACGAATATGTTCGAACCTTTTGATCGGCGCACCTGTTGAACCTGCCGATGTCCGCAGCTTTGTGAACAAGAACCTGCGGGTATCTCATTTTTTACTATTTTGAGAGCCTGAACTTGTGATCTGATATTTGAGTGAGTTGCCCTCAAGGACAACACTTATGTCATTGAGCCAAACCTGTGCCAAAACTGTGTCATAATGCCAACAATCTCCCCCTTTGGAGTTGATGGCAACCCAAAGTCACTCAAGGTCTTTCCTCCCCCTTTGACATCAAGGGAAATGGGTTATGCTCCCCCTGAGTACATGCTGAAATCTCTGCTCTGCTGTGTTGTCCAAGCTCCCCCTGACATATAGGCAAGATTTGCAAGAAGATGTTCTACAAAATAAATCTAACTTTATAGATCATAACTAACCTTCCTATCACCAAAGACTTCATACATAGGACTCCCAACCAAGAGGGGATACATGATATAATAAGCACATTACATTATCCATCCTAGGCATAGTGGGGCAACCAATACAGGTTGTTACATGACCTTGACAAAGGAAATATAAGACATAATATCAGGAGCAATTGTCAATCATATATCAGTATTCATGTTGTCCTTCTGCACTTGCTCCTCCTGACATCAAAACAACTGAAGAATTGAACCAAGATCTTCTACGATAATGCCAAAAATGCATTATTAGAAGAATATATGCTCCCCCTGAACCTGTGCCAGATGGTCTCTGACAGAGCCATATCAGACTCTTCTCATCCTTACTTTTCTTCAAGTTGACTGTACCCACATAAACCAACGTATGTACGCGTATACCCCATATGAAACTCAGATACAAAATCTCTGAAATAGGCAAGATTCAACAGCAAGATGATGCATCAACTACCCCCAACTTTTGTCTGAGGTATTCAAAGGTCTCCCTGGGCAGTGGTTTGGTGAGAATATCAGCAATTTGTTCCTTAGAGGGAACATACTACAATTTGACCTTTTGTTCAAGTACTTGTTCTTAGAGAAAATGATATTTGATCAGTATGTGCTTAGTCTTTGAATGCATGACAGGATTCTTTGAAATACGGATTGCACTTGTATTATCACAAAAAATGGAGATAGGTGGAGTACAAGTGATTTGAAGATCTTGCAATGTTTGCATCATCCAAAGGAGTTGTGTGCAGCAAGATGCTGCAGCTACATATTCTGCTTCAGCTGTAGATAACGCAATAGAGCTTTGTTTCTTGCTGAACCAAGATACTAATCTAGCACCCATGAAGAATGCACCACCACTAGTGCTTTTCCTGTCATCCACGCTTCTTGCCCAATCTGCATCTGTGTATTCATGAAGTGTGAGATATGTACCTCTAGAATACCATAAGCCATAGTTTTGAGTTCCTTGAAGATACTTGAAAATTCTCTTAATTGCCTGAAGATGAGTTTCCTTTGGATTTGCCTGAAACCTTCCAACTATTCCCACTGCATGCATAATGTCTCGTTGGCTACCCGTTATATAGAGCAGACTACCAATCATGGATCTATAGGTTGGTTGATGTACTACTGCTGATTCATCATTTGCGCTAAGGCCGCATCCTGTCACCATAGGGGTACATACTGGTTTCGAATCCTCCATCTCATATTTCATCAAGAGACATTTGGTTTGTGATAGAAAAATGTCGTCTTTGTTTTGTTGGACTTGTAAACCAAAAAAATATGTGAGCTCACCAAGCATGGACATGTCAAACTCTTTCTGCATTACCAAGGAAAAATTTGACTCATGTCTTCTTCATTGCTACCAAAGATGATATCATCAACATACACAACAAGTATTAGCAACTTATCATTGTCAATTTTTATATATAGATTGCTATTAGTTGATCCTTTTATAAAACCTTGTTGATGGAGGTACTTATCCAACTGATAATACCACGCCCTTGGATCCTGTTTAAGGCCATAGAGAGACTTTTTGAGTCTACATACAATTTTTGGATCATTTCCAAGAATAAACCCATCTGGTTGCTCAATATATACTTCTTCATTTAAGTCTCCATTCAGAAAGGCAAATTTCACGTCCATCTGAAATACTTTGAACTTCTGAAAGCTAGAGAGAGCAAGGAACATTCTTGTAGCCTCAAGTCTGGCAACTGGAGCAAAATTTTCTTCAAAGTCTATGCCTTCTTGTTGCGCATATCCTTTACAAACAAGTCTTGCTTTGTTTCTAACCACATCCCCATTTTCATTCGGCTTATTTTTGAAAATCCATTTTGTCCCTATGACATTCTTATATTTTGGTCTAGAAACCAACTCCCAAGTGTTATTCTGTTCAATCTGCTCGATTTCTTCCTCCATGGCCTTGACCCAACATTCATCTTTGCAAGCCTCTCTTACATTTTGCAGTTCAGTGGAGGAGAGCAATGCTAGATAGCTTGAAGCTTCTAAAATGGTTCTTCTTGTTTGTACACCTGCCTCTTTCTGCCCCAAAATTTGAGATTCTGGATGATTCTTCTGAACGTATCTAGATGAAGTCTTTTATTCTATCCTTATCTGTTCTTCTGGTGCCTCATGTGTTTCTTCTTCATCATGAATCTGATTTGATGTTGACGGATAGTCTTTGCCATCTTCGAAATCTTTGGATTTTTACCTTCCTAGGAGTGTTTCCTTCTTCATCAACCACTACATCAATGCTTTCAACAATTTTACCAGATCTTTTATTGTAACATTTGTAAGCTTTGTTGAGGGGAGAGTAACCAAGTAAAATTCCTTCATCTACTCTAGGTTCAAACTTGCCAAGATTTTCATCAGTCCTTTTAATGTAGCATTTTCTTCCAAAAATTTTGAAGTATTTTACCGTGGGAGTCTTACCATAACAAAGTTCATGAGGAGTCTGAGTGCTGTTTACCCGGACGTTTGTCTTATTGAGAATAGTAATAGCGGAAAATGTGGCTTCACCCCAGAAGGTTGCGGGAGTTCCAGACTCATCAAGCATAACACAAGCCATTTGTTGAACCATTCTGTTCATCCTTTCCACTACTCCATTTTGCTGAGGAGTCCTTGCAGCAGAAAATTCCCTTCTTATTCCATGTTCTTCACAAAAATTGAAAAACTCATCTGAGGTAAATTCCCCTACTCGATCAGATCTGAGGCATTTGATTCTGCGATCTGATTCGTTTTCAACTAAATCTTTGAATGACTTGAACTTTTTGAAAGCTTCATATTTATACTTCATGAGTCCTATCCAACACATCCTTGAAAAGTCATCAATGAACAATATGAAATACTCTTCTCCTCGAGGTGACTTCTTCCTAGTTGGACCACATATATCGGTGTGGACAAGTTCAAGTGACTTGCTAACTGATCCTTCCTTCTCAGGGAAATTAGTTCTGGTTTGCTTACCAAATTGGCATGATTTGCATATTGTATTGTCTGGAATTCTGATGTTAGGAAGATCACAAACTGCCTGATATTTACATGCTTTCCTAATCTAAGAGAAGCTAAGATGCCCCAGTCTTATGTGCCATAGCCAGTGTTCATCATTCTTGCTTAAATAGCATTGTTGTTGTTCTCCCTTGAGTACGTATAAGTTATTTGGAGTTCTTATGCCTCTGATCACTGTTTTTCCTGTATCAAGCTCACGAACAATAGATCCATTTGATCGAAATATTACCTCAGTTCCTTGATCACACATCTGACTGACACTCAATAGATTATACTTTAAGCCATCAACATACATAACATTTCCAGCCTTGACCTTTTCTTTCAAATGAACAGAGCCTTTACCTTTTATGAATGTAGGGGTGTCATTTCCAAATGAGACCTTCTTTTCCTTTTCTAAGGCACTATATGACTGAAGTTGTTCTTTATTACCTGTCATATGTTTCGAGCATCCACTGTCGATGTACCATTGATTTTCATGTCCTTCCACATATAAGGCTATCCCACATATTTCCGGTTGCGTTTCTTTCTTTTTCCATGTTTTGGAACTCAATGAAGCTTTCTCCTTCTGAGTTGTTTGTCGAAACCTGCTTCTGTATTCAAAGTCTTCATGAACGAAGTTGTTACAGATAGAACATTCTATTTCATTTTCAAGAGCATAGAAGTTATTGTAGGTTCTTTTCATGATTCCTGTCATACTCCTTTGTTTTTGAGCTTCCCTAGTCATGAGGGTCTTATAGGCAATACATTGAGCAGCTTTATGACCAAAGTTATGACAAGAGAAACATTAGCCATTGAGGAAATTCCTGCGATTATCAAATCTACCAATCATATGATTGTAGTTTCCATCCATTCTTTAGCCAAATTGAGAATTATTTACCTGTGGTCGGTTGAGGCTTTTGTTCATCCTTTACGTGGATTGCCCCCGATTTACTTGATAATCTTTGATCATTCTTGAAGCAAATTGTCCTTGATTTCCCTGGTGATCTGCATTATACTTTTGCTGTCGATTGTCAACTTTTTCACTTCTCCTTGCTGCATCAAGATAAATTTTGGAGGTGGATGGATTTTGCGCTTGCTTCTAAGCTTGAGATGCTTCTTTGGAATATCCGAGACCAGTCTTGATTAGAGGAGAATGCTGCACTTTGATAATCTCATCTAGAGTTTCAGACCCTTTAGCAAATCTGAGATTAAGGGCTTTTGTGTTCTCAATTTCTTTTCTAAGTCCCACAATTTCACATTCTAACCGTTCATTGTGTTTATCTTTTTCAGCAAGTTGGAATGTTAGAGTATCTATAATCATATTCTTTTCCTCTAAACAAACTTTAAGTTTAGAAATTTCTTCATAAAGACCTTATTCATTTATAGCATCCAAGAAATCATCATCTTCAAAAGCCATCAAAAGTCTATCATCATTACCTTGTTCATCTTCATCACTATTTGACAATCCATCACTGTCTTCATGCGTGTAATAGCTCTTCTTATTCTATTTTCTGCTCCATCTAACAGGTTCCTTACCTTTGTCTAGTTTATCTTTATGAGGACATTTTGCAGCATAATGACTGACTCTTCCACAAGCAAAGCATTTGAAAGGAAACTTACCTTTGAATCTACAAGTTCCCCGCTGAAGGTTCTTGACAAAATTTGATTCTTCCTCTTCTTCTGACATATGTCCTGACTCATAGTAATCTCCTTTTCCTGAAGCCTTGAATGTAGCTTCTCTCCTGTTTGATGGTCCTCCTTTTCTCATTTTGTAAGTAGTTAGAATTTCGTGCAGCTGTGACATGGTAAGGCTCTGTAGATTCTGCTTTTCTTCTATGGCAGAAACTTTTGAATCAAACTTGGGAGACAAAGATCTTAGAACCTTTTCAACCAAAACAACTTCTTTTATTTCTTCACCCAAGTTTTTCATACAATTTACGATCTCATCTATACGTAGGAAATAGCTAGCCACACTTTCATCATTATGAATTCAGAGACTTTCATATTGAATTCTAAGAGTTTGTAATTTTTCTCGTTTTACCTGTTCATCTCCTTCATAGCTCAGAACGATCTTGTCCCATATTTCTTTTGTGCTTTTGAGCTGCATAAACTTGACGATTTCTAATTGAGATAGACTTCCTAATAGAGTATTGACAACTTTTGCATTTGTTTCATACTGCTTCTTACCAGCTGCATCTGTAGGAGTTGTTGATGGAAATGTGTATCCTGTTTCCACAATATCCCAAACTTCTGTACCAAGAGATTGAAGATAGGCAGTGATTCTTACCTTCCAATAGAAGAAGTTGCTCCCATCAAAAATCAGTGGCCTGATAGATGCTTCCTTTTTGTAGTTGTTCATGATGATAGATCTTCCTTCAAGTGATCAAGATTTTCCCGAAGGACCGGCTCTCATACCAATTGTTGAAAATAATACTGAGAGGGGGGGGGGTGAATCAGTATTATCAAATTCTTTTTTAATTTATACAAACATTTGCAGATCTGACTAATGAAACTTGCGTATACCTTCCAGACTTATAATTTAATTTATTCTTCAGATGTTGATCATTAATCTGTGTGTCATAACCATATAACAATAAACAGGAACAAGAAAAATAGCGCAGACAGTCACACCAAAGAACACAAGATATAAGGTGGAAACCCAATGTGGGTGAAAACCACCTGTGCAATATGTCTCTATCTTCTTTCAATTAGAAACTTCTTTTTACAATGATTCTATACTGGCGCAGTCTTATACCAACACGCAGGCTTCAACCTATAGAAGGCTACAACCTTCTCTCATTCTCCAGACTCTCCTAGAAGGGAGCTACAACCCCCTTAGCTCTTGTACTGGCTGAGTTACTAGTACGTAGGTGCTAACCTACTGAAGGCTTCAACCTTCTCTTTTCTTCCAGGGACCACGTTTCATAAATTTTTAGACTGGATCCATGAATATCAATCAAACATCAAATAGATCTACAATCAACCAACTTCCTTGTACAAATACTGAATCAATAATTTCTCAGCACACAGCAACCAGACACCAATTCAGAACCCTGAACACTGTCGTAATAGACAAAAGCAGCTAAAACATATTTCAAGAAAAGTCCGCAAATTCACCAATAGAAACCTGTAGGTATCTGCACCTACACTATGTCGAGCCTGCGGGTCTCTGCACATGCGTTGTGTCTAGCTTATAGGTCTCCGCACCTAAGCTGTGTCTAGCCTGCGGGTCTCCGCACCTACGCTGTGTCAAACCTGCGGGTATAGATAATTTATCATGCTTCAATTATACCCCAGACTATCAGATTTATAGATCTAATCATGCGCCAAAGAGATCTCGACCCATCAGTAGATCCATCTTGTAATGCTCAAGTTTCTCCTTGATTCAGGTCTAGCTATAACTCACCAACCGATCACCAGTATTTCAGATCTTGCTCCTCTTAAGATATTCAATACATCTGTGTTTAGCCAAATGATCTCCTTTCCTTTTTATAGACTAGGCCTTACTCAAACCATGGTCCAAAACCATAGAGATCCAATACTAGGGACCCAAAACCTGGGTTCAATACTTTAGATGCAAAACCATGGACCAAAAACCATAGGATCAAAAATGTTGGACTAATACCATGGACCAACCATAAAATTTCCCACGTGCACGCATTTTATTCTGCATGAAAGTGTGTGTACTTTACATCCACACTTTTTGTTAAGTACACCTGCGAATTTGTCCGCACCTTTTGATTGGCGCACCTGCGGAACCTGCCGATGTCCGCATCTTTGTGAATAGGAACCTGTAGGTATCTCATTTTCTACTTTTTGAGAGCTTGAACTTGTGATCTTCTATTTGAGTGAGTTTCCATCAAGGACAACACTTATGTCATCGAGCCAAACCTGTGCCAAAACTATGTCATAATGCCAACATCTGATCTGCGCACTTTATAAGCATGAATTGAACCTTTCAAACATTAGCCCGAATAATTTAAAATATTTTAATTTCATTGCAAAGCCTCCTTTCCTCTAGACCCAATATATATTATCTTGAGATATAAGTATTGAGGAATAAGTTTATTTCACTAGCTTATAGATCTTACATATCATCTTCATCCTCAAAAGGAATTTTTTGGCGAGATGGAGATAACATCAGCTCCAAGGGGAGAAAGTATTTACATGTACACACTCGTATTTACAATGTGTGTGGGAGGAATACCTTTAATTGTGGAAATAGAGTTTGAGGAATTGACCATTTACTGGTAGTTCCAATGATTCTCCTTCCAATTTTTCGAGTAGATAGGTGTTATTTCCTTTTAATTCTAATATTTTGAAAGGATAGAGCCACAACTGATCAAATTTCCCATGCTTGCCTTTATCCTCTCTTATAACATCCCATCATAGTACCAAATAACCCAGCTGTAAAGGTTTGTCTTTGGCCTTCTTGTAGAAAAAAGACTTCATTTTTAGCAGACAATTGGTCAATTTTTCCCCTAACTGTTATCTTCTCTCGTTGAGTTCAACCAACTGATTTATCCATTGACTCATATAATTTGGTTCCTATTCTAATTCCTACAATAACTTCACGACTGGAATTGCCAACTAGATTGGGAATATTGTTGCCTTGCCATATACCTGCTCGAATGGTGATTTTCTAGTGGAATGTTCAAGAGTTAATCTATTAGCCAGAGAGCGAATTTCAGCTGAGTATCCCATTTTCTTTGATTTTTTGCAATGGTTTTCTTCAACACTCTTACCATTGTTTTATTAGAAGAATCGTCTAACCCATTCCCTTGAGGGTAGTAGAGAGTGGAATGCCCAATTATGATATTAAACTTCTGACAGAAATTGATAAATTTAATGGAATTAAAAACTCGGGCATTGTATGTTATGATCTTTGTAGAGAAACCAAAACAAGACAAGATTTTCTCCTCTAGAAACTTAATCACTATAGAATCAATAGCATTTCAAGATGGGATGGCCTCCAACGACTTTGTGAAATAGTCAATGGTGGTTAATAATCCATATCTCCTGCATTTTTCAAAGGTGAGTTTCAGGTGCATGATATGCTCTTCATTGGTCTTGGAGAAGACTGTGATGTCATCTAAATATACCACTACAAACTTGTCTTGTTCCCCCACAAATATTCCATCCATAGCTCTTTGAAACGTGGCTCCTACATTGATGAGACTAAAGGGCATGCAGGCATACATGAAAGTTCCCCAAGCGGTGGTGTTAGTGTCGGTATCTTCATCCCTCCATCAATGATCAAATTTCTCTTTTATCATGCATAGTAGGTGTCCCATACAATTAATTGCATTCCATTAGGTCATGGATCAACTGATGGTAGTGGTTCATTGTCAATTTCCCGCATGCCTTTTACATGCTGGCCTTTTTTCACATTTTCAGGTCATTTACTGTCATTTTATTTCATTTCATTTGCAAAATAATAATAATGATTAATAATAATAGTAATAATTAGTAATATAAATAATTTAGTCGGCCATACTGTCTTTACATCAAACCTAATTCATATTTATCAAAAACCCTTTGCATTCTTTTCTCCGTACATCAGTCCTGATGATGAGTCTGGGTCTAGACTCGAAACGTCGACCAATATAAAGATGGGCACTATGGAAAATCTGAACTCCTCTCAAAAAATCATTTGTAGGGTTTTAGGTCTCATTAGGTCTAGGGTTTGTCACCATGGTCATCAAAAACTCAATAAAGGGTCAGCAGGCACATGAGGAGGTCTAATAAGTTCATCAGATCAAAATTTCACTAAAGATATGCTTAATAAATTATTTTTACCTCAAAACTCTGTTTTGAGGTGAAAACATAGTTTTTATTTCTATGTACAAAATTTTATGTAGTTTCAATATTTTTTATATGTAATAAGTTCAAAGCTGTTGCCCTTGCCCACCTTTCCAACTCTAGCTACTGCAGACAAAAAGCACAAACATAAATGTATCAGTTTACCAAGAGATTAAGAAAGTCAAGTCAAATGAAAAAACAGTTCTTATGACCAAAAGTGGCTTTGACATTAGAAAAGTGGGTTTGGAATAAGTAAAAATTAAAATTCATCCATATATAAAGTGAAAGGGGTGCCATTTGTCATTTCATTGTGAAAAATACCCTTGGAGGGCAAAAAAAACCGCGATTTAGAGAAAAGAGATCAAAAACCCTGTTTTCCAAGAAAACTTGCCTGGCGCTACGCATGAGAGGCAGTGCGCTGCACATCAATGGCTGTCTTGCAGTGTAAATTTGCACGGGTGCTACGCATCAGGAGGGCGCTGTGCATTGGGTCCAGTGCGCTGCGCATCAGTCCAGAACTTCCTAGATTGTTCCAAATCATGCAATAACCCTTAAAAATGCTACATTTCCATGCTACAAGTTATCATCATTCTAAAACTGAATTTGAGGTTATACTTGTGTTCTTCATGAATCTTGCATGTAGAAAGTGAAACCCTAGATTGTCTTCATTGTTTTCCATTCCATTGTGCAATTTTCACTCCACCATCACAAAAAACATCATTAAACCCTTTTCACTCTTCCATTGCCCTAAATCACTCCATTTATCCCATTTTCCATATCTCACTCCCCTAAAACAAATAATTCCCTTCACCAAACCCTAAATCCCTCATTAAACCCTAGTCTCCCAAAACTAATCCCTTCATTCCCCAATTCCATTTCCCAAGAGTAAAATCTCTTCATACTCATCACCCTTGTCCTCCCTCATTACCATTTTTCATCATATCATCTTCACATTACTTCCCTAAGACAAAAATCAAGCACCATGGCAAGAAATAATGACTCAAGCTATGAAGAAGAAACAAAGTGACACTTCAAGAGAAAGGAATGTATAGCCTAGGAGACCTCACAAGAGTGGGAAAATTATCAAAGAGGAACCTATTAGTATTGCTGAACTCCTTGCTTGCTCCCTTGCTACCACTTTCTTCAGATACCAATCTTGCTTTGAGTTTTGTGAGATGGTTAAGAGGGTTAAGCATCATCATGAATTAGCAAGGCAATTTGTCATGAACATGGAGGACAATATGGTACACCTTGTTGGCATCAATTTCACTCTTTCACCAGCCATTATTGCAGAAGCAACTAGAATGCCAGATGTAGGGGAAAGGTGGAACAAAAGACAGAATATCAGCAAGCAACACTATGAACCATACATTAAAGCCAAATATCATAGTAAATTAGGCAGGGTTTTTCCTTTCAAGTTCTTGGAGGACCGGTATGTTCCACTTATGAAACTCATCATTAAATACTTCACATGTGAGGGTAGGTTCTCCAGAATCTATGCCTATCATATCAGATTACTCATGCATTTCACCAGGGTTTGAATGATGAGTATTCCATATTTCATTTACAAAAACATAGAGAGGATTATTGTCCTTACAAAGAGAAAACCATACCCACAGCAGCTCAATAGCATTTATCACTTTGTTGTCATTAAGATTATTGTTGTGCATCAACTCACTCAATTGGGAGTGCCATGGGAAACTTACATTGCCCATGAAATCTGCAAGGGGCCTCAAATTTTTGCAGATCTTCAGGAGGAAGGTGGACCTTCCAGGCAACAAAGAGATCATGAAAGAAAAACTGAAGAAGCTCACATTCCTATGTTTATAACTTATGAAAAAGGCACAAGAAGAATTTTTG
Source organism: Pinus taeda (assembly GCA_000404065.3). Lineage (NCBI taxonomy): Eukaryota > Viridiplantae > Streptophyta > Pinopsida > Pinales > Pinaceae > Pinus > Pinus taeda. The sequence goes on from APFE031498898.1 coordinate 51,782, forward strand.
CAGCTGCCAAACGAGTATTATCTCCACCAAGGGTGGAAGGGGTCTCGTTTCCTTCCCTAGATGACAGGAAAATGCTATCTTCACCTAGGCTGAAAGGGGCTTTGCCTTCTTCTTCAGCAGAACAGGTATAGGATAAAGGAAAGCAACCATTGCATGATGAAGGGCCTTCTACAAGCCAAGACAGGGATTTTGTTTTGGTTGAGGAAAAGGACACTGATTTGGGCTCCCAAATCTCAAGACTCAAGGATGTAGTCAGTAAGGAGAAAGAAGTTGAGATCCAAGCCTTATCACTTGACTTTGAGAGGGCTAAATGGATCATTAATTACCTTGAGCAATAGAATAAGCAATTGGAGGACAAACAAACAATCATGGAGCAACAAACCATTAGGGAAAACCAGCAAGTGGCGAAAAGAAGGAAAATCAAGATGACATCACTAGAGCAAGAAATAGAGGCTGACTGAGAATCATGGTTGGAAAAAGTGAATATCCACCTTGAGAAGTTGCTTGATAAGGCTAACAAGGATAAGAACATGTTGTGCCACATGGCTTATCACTACTTGGCCCAGAATAAGATTTGCAAGACAAGGATAAGAAGCCTAAAAGCCAAGTTAAAGAGAGCCTTAAGAGCCAAAAAGGAGCAAGATAAACTTAAAATCTTGGTTGAGGTTTCCTTGGCTTAGCAAAGCAATTGATAAGCTTGCCTCTTTCCAATTTTGAAGCAATTTGGAGAAATTTTTGTCATTTCATAAATTTTAAATGCACAACACAGGAAATTTCATTTGATGCGCAGCACCACTAGTGTTGCATATTGAGCTGGCTGGGAATGTTGCAAAATGGCTTGCATTTTTGGATTCCTCATGAAAAAATATTGAAACCCAGAAAGTTTCATGAAGTTTTGAGGAGATCTGGGTCACCTAAAGGGAAAAAAACACCTAAAAAATTCCCTCTCTGCCACTTTTTGGACCCACAGTAAGCAGTCTTGGGAGAAGTGATTTTTTAAGGGGCAAATAGACTCTAAATCCAAAATTTCTAGTTGTCCTAGAAAGTAGATAGATAGATATTTATAGAAAGCCATCTTGGACCTAATTTGGTGAAGGGGAAGGCCTTCAAACTCAGCCTTGAATTGGCACTACGCATCAAGCTCATGACGCTGTGCATCAGGCAAAATTTTGCCAATTTTGCTCAAAAACTCAAATTTTCACCTAGTTTTCTACTAGTTTGACTTTTTCTTCTCTCATGGTTAAATTCATGATGTAGTATGATGTAGTATGATGTAAAAATGATGAAAAATGACTTAAGGAGGTAGATACATCATTTTTTGGTGGTTTTGAGCTGAATGAACCAGTTTCCATAGTTTTAGAGGCAAGTTGTTCCACTGCCTATTTTTCAGTTCCTAGTATAGATCTTGTTGAAACATCTTCTTGACTTATGGATTCGACCCTTGATGGATAGCATAGGTGGTTTGATGCCTATATCTTGTACTTTCTTAGTCATTTGTCAAGGTTGGACTCTTGTGGATGCATTGAGCACTATTGTACATCACTTCTGCAGTTTGGCAAGGAAATAAACCAGGGTTTTGTAGTATTTTGTGGGATTCTTGTGGTAATGTGAATTAGCATTGTTTTCTTCTCTATAATTTAGTTCATCTTATGTTTATATGTGCCATCATCTCTCTTATTCTGCATAACTAAATGAATCAAGTGTAAAAGGTAGAATCCATTGGTGTTTCAGTGCTCTGCCTTGGGGTTTATTTAGTTTTACATGTTTTCTACTGTTTGAAGAGGACTCATGACATTTGCATACCCTCTCCAACTCCTTACCAGTCTTTAGACTCACCATTACATTCATTTCAAAGTGCTAAAACACTTGCCTACCTCGCCCCACAAAAAACTCTGCAAATCTATGTTGATTTCCCAGACCCAAAGTTGCCTTCCCCATCTAATCCAACAACCAACAATTAAAATCAAACAAATTCCTCTGAGAAAGCATACCTAGCCTAAAATTAGTATTTATATCAGTGATCTCAAGCCTTCCTTGATATATTTTCATTGATACTGACAAAAGAGAGCCCTCTCTCGCCTTGGTAGGGCTAGCTACCAAGTTAAGCGTGGTTTGATGTTACCCTAAACTTGCCTTATTCAGCCCAAGGTAGATTTTGGCCCTAACAGGTAGTGAATGTCATTTTATTTTGGTCATCTAGGTGTACTTCCACCTTATTGTAACCTAAGAAATCGTCCATCATGGACATTCTAGCCGAACCAACCACTTTTTGTAGTATATATTCCATCTTGGGTAGTGGGTAGTTGTCTTTCAACGATTCTTTGTTAAGGTTTCGAAAATATACACACAACCTTATTTCCCCGTTCTTTTTCCAGACTAGGACTAAGTTTTCTACCCACTCTAAATACCTTAAAGGCACTGTGATTTTAGCTTGCAGAAGCTTACTTACTTCCTTCTTAATAGAGGGGAGTAGGAGAGGATTGATCTACTTGAGATTTTGTTTACAAGGTTTCATTCCACTTTTTAGAGGAATCTTATGGTAGATAATGTTAGTATCAAACGTCTTCAAATCATCATAAGACCAAGCAAAAACATTTTTATAGACTTTGAAGATATTTAAATACCTTTGTTTATACTGTGGGGGGGGTCTCCTTTGATATTTTGACCAGATGGGGTTCATCCTTTGAGCCAATATTGCAGTCCTCCACCTATCCATCCACTCCTTGAGCTGTAGTTTTTGAGGCTACATCATTCTTGTTAAACAAACTCTCAAGTGGGACTAGGCCACGAGGAATAATATTTTCCTTTAGTTGCAGGACTTTCTGTCCAGAAATTGTAGCTTCCCATGCAATTGTCCTTTCTTCTACCACTTTCTCTTCTTCTTGGTCAATGGCTGAGTTTGAAAATTCCCCAACCACTTCTATAAAGCATTTGATATGATCATCATCCTCGAATACCTATTAGTAATTCATATTATCAGGTATAGAGGGTATGTGTCTAACTTTGGCCTCATACCTAAGAAGTGGGTTCTGAGGAGACTTAAAGTTTCTCACAGCTATAGCAAGGGAATCAACCATTCTATTTCCTTCCCTAGGCATGAATTGAACATTGAATGCCAAACAAAAGTTATCTATCAAGTCCAATACCTCATTTCTTTAAGTCCTCAATCTGGATTTTTAGCCTAACACTGATTTTTAATTTGCTTCACCACTAACTTGGAATTCCCATATACTTTCAAGCACTCAATATTCATATTCCTTGCTGTTTGCAGCCCAAGGAGAAATGCGTCATATTCTTCCACATTATTGGTGGCTTCAAACTCCAGCTTAAATGAAAGTGAGATCAAGCTGCTCTCAAGGGATACCAACAACACCCCTGCTCCATTTCCTTCTTTGGAATTAGCCCTAGCAAAGTATAATTTCAATACTTTACCTTTGTCTTTGTGTTGATCATCTAACTAGACTACTAGATGTACATGTGTTTCTTCTGAAATGATATGATCTTCTTCTAGCAGTAGACAAGAAAGATTGCTCTCTTCCCCATACACAGGAGAATTCTTCGAGCCCTTAGCTCTGGTCACTATTTTCACAAACCTTGACTCTCTGTACAATCTTCTTCCTTCACCCCCGAAAGGTGGGAATAGTGGCATAAGTCAGATCTAACTTGATGGAACCTTTGACTTTGGAAGCCCATGGCCTAGATAAAAGCATGTTGAATCTTACAAGGATATCAACTACCACTATATCCATTACTACACTCTTTATAGGAATCTGAGCTAGGTTCACTACTAGGTCCTTTATCATTCCCAAGAATTTTACTCTCTTATAATTGAAGGAGTAAAGGTCCAACCAAGTTGCTGCATTATAGTTAAGGGCATGAGATTATGTGAGGCTCCTAAATCCAGCATACATTTATGAAGTAAGAGATCATGTATTACAAGGGTCACATAGAAAGGTGCAGTAGAAGGATCTTGTTCTTCGACACGAGGTCCAAAAACAACCATATGCCTTTCTTCTTGAAGGTTTAAGCAGTCATGTGGTGGTGCTAAGGTGGATGGAAGCATGAACTTGGAGACTTGGGCTTTATAAGTGGGTTGTTTTAGGAGTCCAATTAAAGGAACATGGATTTTGACCTTTTCAAGTTCCTTTTGAAGGTTGAATACAACTTGACCTTTCTCCATGGCACCGGATTCTATTTGTTCTCTTTCTTTTTTCACAAGTTTGTTTCAAAGGGACTAGTAGCTTCTCCTATGTTTGTTCTTTAGGTTTACTACCCTCCTGATTTAGAGAGTCTTTTATTTTGGACGTGTTTGGCTCTAATCTCCCTTTTCCTTTATCTGAAGTTTTGGGGGTGTCATGGGGAGAAACACCATCTTGCTGGTCTTGTTCCCTTTACCTTTTTCTTGAGGATATGATACCATACTTCCTATGCAGTTGTGCCTACATGAAATCTAGAAACTATTTGGAATAGTCTCCTATTTCCTCTGCATTGATTGTTGCATTCATATCCTGACCTGCTTTGTGATGAGTTTTGATTTCTTGTTCCCCTTCAGAGAAATAAGGGTACAAGTTACCCTGCATCTCATGGTTGTCATGTGGCTATTCATCTGGATCATCCTCTATGTATAGTGGAGGGGGGATTTGATCAAGTTGATATTTTCTTTCCCTTTGTAGTATCTGTAAGGGCTACCTTTGGTATTGTGGATTAAAGCCTCGAATCGATCCTTGGTCATTCTGTTTGGGGAGATTTTTGTTTTCCAGTTCATGTGATAATATTTTTATCAACTTATCCATTTCTTCCAAATTTAGTTTCTGTGACTCTTTCACCTAACCAGAGGAATATGTTCCCTCTTTTCCCTTTTTCTTTTCCATAGGGTCAATCTTACCTCTTGATTTCCTTGCGGATGTGAAATTTTCATCCACCTCGAGGGCATAAATTTGGAGTTGGTCTAACATGCGAGACTTCCTTTCCATTAGAGTAAAACCAAACTCTGACTCAAAATCCCCTACAAATACTACCTGAGCAGCAACCTGGGGAGGTTTTATTTCAGTAGGCGGGTTGTTATACTGCTTATCAAACCTCTTTATAAATTTTGAGATATCTTCATTTGGTTTCTTCTTTATAGCATTAAACTCTATGAGGACATATTTGTAGTCTGCCTTTTCCCCCCAATTCTGTGTAAAGGAGTTTTCAAGCTCTTCCCAAGTGGCAATGGAAGCATATGGTAAATATTTAAACCTCTTTTTGGCTTCACCATCGAGGGACTAAAAAAAAAGCCTTAGTACCACGTCTAAGTGTTCCACATTTAGATTTTCTGCAAATGAATAGAAAATTTTGATATGTCTCTATGTAGTGGTCTCATCCTCTCCATTGAATCTAGGTAAAAGCTTGAGGTAGTCCTCAGGCATCGCATTCAAAGGTTGAGGTAGGTCTAGAGTAGCATACTTGTTCAGTAAGAAGCCTGGGACCACCATCTTTACTAATGGAGGTGGAGCTAGGTTGACCAGGGATATTTGCACTAAGACATCATCAGTCAGAGTAGATGGGCTGTGAACTGTAGAATTTCTTATGTGATGAATATGACTGCTATTAAGGATGGATTTTCCCTTTCTGATATCAGGGAAGGGGAAATGAGAAAGAATGAGTATTAACTAAGAATTCTTCTTCCTTGACTTCAGATGGAATAATATGGTGGGTTAGATCGTTTTCAAAAGGATAGGTTAGGACCTTAGGAGTAAAGTATGAGCAATGAATGATGGCATGCTGGGAGCTGGATGAGAAGGCTTCAAAAATTATGAGACAGTGGCATCAATAGCAGGGGTTTTCTCCTTCCAAACTCTTCCAAAAATCAACTTTTATGGGTTAGATACATATGGATTTCTTTGTTGAAAGGTATCTGAATGAGTGTGGGATTTTCTAAAAGCCAAGATGATATTTTGAGATTAATATTTGTGGAGTCACTAAGGTGATGAATCTGGCTTCTAGACGTCTTTTCTCACCTTAAAAAAGAATTCCTGAATGTCCTATACAAGGGGGTAAATCCTCTAATACGTTCCAAAAAAATGACGCCAAAAGATGTTGTCGATTCTATAGACAGCCTCCTGATTGCTGAGAGACCAATGCCTAGAATATCTATATCTGGTGTGTCCCCAATAATTCTTCAAAGAATAGAGACATCACTTATAACATTTCTTACCAAGAGAATTTAATTGGTTCAATCAGCAAAGAAAGGCATAACCCATGATTTCTTTATACATTCATATATGTAGGATACATAGTGGCATAAATGATAGATCAAAGGAGGCCAAACCAATAAAGGAATTACAGATCAATTAATTTAATATGAATATGAAACCAAGAAAAAGAGAGAGTGACCCATCAAGTAGAGCTCAAAATATCAAGAATTCCACACTTCTCTAGGTTCAGAAAGACATAATATATATGTGAAAGGAATGGATGCAAAGATTCACAAAGTGCAATTAAATATTTAGTTTCCAAATACTTATACATGCATTTTTATCAATAGCTTAACAAAAATGAATCTGTAAGAAAGCAGGAAACATATCTGGCAGCTGCATAACGTGGAATCTGAGAGGAACATGAACATTATGAAATTACAATAGAAAGAAGACATACTGTAATCCTAGAATGAAGGACTCGCCATTGATTTCCATTAATAATCTGAGTAATACATTCATCAAAGAAGCAAAAGTGTTCCTTAAAATAACATAGAGTTTTTCTTTCCAAAATTCTAAACCTGTCTTCTTCCATGGAGATCATATATACACAACCCCTTTTAAACATAGGTCGTTAAAGAAATATTCTTTCTTGATCTCACACATCATCACAAAACATGCTTCACAATTTTGGTGTGTGCTCGGGCACAACCATCCTAACCGATACATATTTCCTTTTAACAAAATATAATAAAAGTATAAAGTAAAAACAATCTGAAAGTAAAATAAAATTCCATTACTGGCATGATCTGAGAGGTCCTCAAGACCTGCGAGATGATGAAGATGATTGATGGGAAGTCATTGGAACACAAGGATGAACCATCTGAAGTAATGGGGGGTTGGGAAATTGTTCACATCGCTTCCACATGGTAGGAGGAGGTGAAGGAATAGGATTGAAATATCTATAGTTGAGCTGAAGATGGATCTTCCCGTAATAGTCCAATTTGCAGTGAAGTGTAATTTTAACCAGCTCAAGAAGGTGAAACTCTTTCTCAAGGAAATTCGTTATAGTTATTCCTTTGAGAATTGGCATCTTCTCAAGGGTTGCTCCAGTCTTACTTTTGATCTCAATCACTTTCTGGTTATATAGCTCTCGTGTGAACAAATCTCCATTTAGCCCCCACAAATTAGGTAACCCAGCTTCAAGAAGCTTGTTGAATTCCTCATCGAAAGCTGCCACCACTTTTTGTAGCCTCATAACACTATGTTCTGCTTTAGCTCTAGCTTCTTCCTTTGAAATTAATTTAGAAATATCTTCCATCAAACCCATTCTATCAGTTATATACAGTGGCCTTAGCTCATAAATTGACCTCTTAGTTAGGAAATGAATGTATTTATTAGCATACTGAGAGTTGGTAATGCTTTCCTGTTTTCCATTGAGGAGAGAAGGAGCACATTCTGCACTAAGATTATTTTGGTCCTGTATCAAGGCTATATGTTCCCAACTTTGGTTTATCTCGTAAATGATCTTATCCCATATCAACTGCCTAGTCTCAATGAGAACCATGTTTCCTTTGAATTAGGCCCTTAGTTCCTTGTTTTCTTGAGTGGCACTCTATATATATCTAGTGAGCTTGTCTGCATTGGCAATCGAAGCTTGGAGCAACTTCTCTTTCTGAGCTACTTGAGCTTTGGCAACATCTAAGTCACTATGAGCCTTCATTAAATCCCCTTCAGATAGTTGTAGCTCGGTTAATGCTTGAGTGAAGCGATTGGTGGGATTTTGAGGGTTTTCAGGCACTACTATCGTGCAAACAAGAGAAGAGATTATATTTTGTAAATAAGTCATTGTTTTCTCCAAGGAAATAACTTTTTTCTTGCTCTCGGTCAGCTCCTGCATTAGGGCCTCCTTCTCCTTTTTGATCTGAATCAACTTAAGAGTTTGAATATGCTCACCTCTAGGCATCCTTAATTGTTGCCTTAACTCTTGGTTCTCTTTCTAAGTGGCCTGTAAGATAGTTTCTATTGCTGCCTTATCCTCAGGATCCACCCCCATCTTCATGATCATCTCTTTATATTCTTCCTTCTGTAGAAAAATTGCCCAAGACTTGATCTTCTCCGTCTTGACATTGTTGAAGATATTTTCTATATAAGTTTGAGCCCAGTCCATGGTCATTGGTTCCTGTTAATTTCATTATACAACATTTATCCAACCTACCTTTGTAAATTGACTTTATCTACCAAGGGGACACTAGTTAAATCCAAAGATACATCCAAATCATGGAACTAAGGGCCAGAAGGTAGGGTTTGGATTAAGGGATGTTGCAATCTAATCTTCATCTCCACTTTCTCTAGGCCCATTGCAGCTAGTACTCTAGTGTGATGAGGAGTTATCTTAGAGGCCATTCCTTGGTGCAACTTTTCTTTTTCTTTCCTGTTTCTCACTTGGATGGCCTTCCCTTCTAACCAATGTGTTCTTGCAGCATAAAGACTATCCTCTAATTTTGGGATAGCTACCTCAGTCAAGGATGTAGATGAAGCATCTGGTGGTATTTCAATATTGATTTGGAAACTTGGGCTATTAGACACTTGCATTTCCTGTTGTATACATTGTTCGTCCTCCTCCTGTTCTTGTTCCTATTCATGTTCCAGTCCTTGTTCAGGCCCTTGACTTCTTGCCTTTTTATCAACATATCCCTCCATGTCAATTGTCCCTAATGTGTAAGCATTCCCCTTTTGTGTTTTGTCCATACTAACTGGGGATTCAGTCTCCATCTCTGTATTAAGAGGCCAAGAATCAAAGTTAGCTTTCCATTCAACCTCGGGCTTAGGATCATGTATATAAGTTGAGGTTTTACTATTTTCCCTTCTTCGAGAAAGGATGCCTCGGGGATCGTAATGCCAAATTTGTCCCTTTTCAAACTCCATGGCTTCGAGCAGGGCCTCAACTATTTTGAAGGCATGTTTGGTACTTATCACAAAAGGGCCTAATGGTTGTCCCATTTTAAAATTGTAGCCTTTCTTTTCTTGTACGAAGTGGAGTAGGTCTACATAGAGGACTTGTTTGATGAACTCAAGGGTGAAGATTCTCATAGGTTGAAATACTGGCATATGATATGGATGGAGTTCACATCCATAAACCTGAATTTCTATGTGATCCTCATAGAGGTACCAGTCTCCAATGGAAACTTCCTCGTTGAGTTGGAGGAGCTCCTTTTGTTCTGGGAAGATCCTGGGAGGTGGGACCCCATGGATGATTTGGTAATCAATGGCCATGAAAGAAGAAATGAAATGAGAGTACCCACCCACACCAAGGCTCTTTCTCACTGATATATCCTAGTTGAAGGCTGAATTTCTCTCTTTGTTAGGGGAAAACACATCCAGGTGAAGGCATTGAAACTCTTTGTTGTGAGCATATAGGAACATGCAGAACAATAATGAGTAGTAGTGGAAATAAGAGGAGACCCTGAAATAGCTGCGTTGGAAGAAAATGGTCGCTAAAATATATCCTGGGATATTGAGTTGACACCCATATTGCTTCATTTTATGTAAACATCCCAAAGCGGCCATGTTTATTTTCAGGGTGGTGTCTTCACCCATTAGACAAGAAATTGAGGCTAAAACACGTTGGACCAATTCTGTAAAGAGAGTCAATGGGAATCAAATATCTGAGGGCAAGGTTTTTACCTCTAGAGCGAGGATTTTCCCCATGAATTATTACTACTCTCTGGCTGGGAGTGCTGGGAAATGGGCAACTAGGACAACATCTATGAGCATCTGCATGGTGGAGGACTCAGGGGCATTCAAAGTTATTTGGATTAAGAGGGGAGTTATCTTGAGGATTACAACTCATGAAGTAGAAATGAAGTGGTTCTTATCCTTTTGATAGGATTCAGCTAGCCAAGTTACAAACTTAGGGAGGTGGTGAACTGGATGAGTAATTTGTTAATAAAGTCCAAAGTTAACAACCCTAAAAGGGTCATCATTCCTTACATGGTCAGAAAAAATCTCACAACGGAGAACTGTGAGTGGGAAGGGACAAATAGGGTCAACTATTTGGATTTTGATGTCCATTAGAGGCTTGACACCAATGCTTTTGATCTCATGGGTGTTGGGAGTTGCATGTGTCACATGATTCATTCTTTTGAGTAAAAAAAAGTAACAAATAAGGAGGTTGGGGTGTCGGGTTACCTGGAGCCCGTGGAGGGGATTGAAAATGGATTTAGAAAATGTCCTTGACCTTTGGGAGTGCGCAAAGAGCTGAATCCAGTGTTGTGGTCTAGGCAGAATTTTCTTTGATTTGGATTGAAATATCGTTGTCGAGCAGTAATTTTATGGTTTCGAGGATTTATGCGAAGGATGGGGATAATTTCCCAATTGGGGAAGGACGGGCTCAGGTGGAGGGAGACACATGACGATTGGGCATTGGTTCGGGGTGAAGAAGGATGGGCTTAGGGGAAGCAAATGGGCTATCCATAATATTTCCCATTTATGTTTCACCTGATACCTTCAGCATTGTTGAGCCAATGAGAGAAAGCCACCTGGAGAGTTGTCCCCACCCCATTACGGTGGGCTAAATTGTGGATCATATGCACTCTTTGTTAGGCATCAGAATGGATCACGGTCATTGGATGTGCACTAAACTTTCAACATCGGGGGTCTGCTCCTTGGTTAACCTTATTGCATATATGTCGCCAGATTCGATGCTATCAGTCACCGGATTCAGATGGAGGGTGACCGAAGCTCTGAGTTGTGTGCTTTATAAGAATGAATTGAACCTTTAAAACATTAGCCCAAATACTTTAAAATATTTTAATTTCATTGCAAAGCCTCCTTTCCTCTAGAGTCAATACATGGTATCCTGAGATATAAGCATTGATGAACAAGTTTATTTCACCACCTTATAGATCTTACATATCATATCCATCCTCAGAAGGAACTTTTGGGCAAGATGGAGATAACACATTTTTATCGTCTTCCCATCAAATATCCACTTTACCTTTGAGACTAATAAGGGTTATCCTTGCTTTCATTTTTTCTGATTAATCATGAAATATAAATAATTTTTATATGCCAAGAAACTAAAACTTTTCATCCTGCGATTTCTTCATCTCTCCATCAAACGTAAGTGGATTTTCCTTTTTGAATTCATCCGGAAGATATCCCCTATCATTTCTCCTGTATGGATGATAATGATGAAGATCATTATGTCTATCGTAAATAGAAATAGAGGAATACCTATCCTATCTCGAGTGTCTAACAACCTGCCATCTCTGATAGTCTCAGATATATCTGACCTATGTCTACTATTAGATCTACTGCGATATTCCCCATTACTTCTTTTCTCATGTCCATGGTTGATCTAAAGAAATCTCTGTCACTACAAATCTGACAAACTCTAAAGTAACATTGCATTCACCTCTACTTATTTCTCTTGTGCCTGCATGATTTTTTCATTTTTGTTGGGTGTGGAGCCTAATTATATTCTTTATTCAAAGGTATCGCTGCATTGCATCATAGTCCGTAATGGGGCGACAATGCTGCCCATTATTTGCGTTGTGCTGTAATTTCATAGTCAATATGGGTCATTCATTAGGCGAAATATGATGGTAGAAGTTATGTTTAATTTCGGGTTTTTTTTCCCTAGAAGGCAACCCCTCACTATATATGAGGGAATTGTATTGTGCCTATGTAGAAGTTTATTCTGAGCAAGAAAGATAGAGGAGATTTTGTGAGAGAGAAGAGGGAATTACAGAGGATCTGATGTAGGTTGTATCTCTTCATTTTGCTGGATAATATAAAAGGAAGGACTGGTTGTTTCTTCGTCGATGTATCCCAAATCTGGTGAAATGCATATATTTGTGTCTCTCTTGTTTTATGTCTTTTATATGTTTATATTTATGCAATATTTTATGTGTTACATTGCTTTGTAATATATAATTTTATAACAACTGGTATCAGAGATGAAGTTATTTTTGGTTGATAAACTCGCAGGAGAGAAGGGTTCCTGGTTCGAGTTGGAGCAATGGTGGAAGATGGTAGGTTTAGGGTCAAAATATTTAACAGAAAAAACTACCAGCTATGGAATATGGAGATGGAATATTATTTGTATCATAAATATTTGTACCTACCATTAAGCGGAAAGACAAAGAAGTCTTCGAGTATGACAGACACAGAATGAGATATTCTCGATAGAAAGGCACTTGGAACAATACGTATGTGCCTAGTGGGCTAGGCATCAATAGCCTTTAATACTTCAAAGGAAATGACAAAAGAGGGTTTAATGTCGACATTGGCCAAAGTATTGTTAGAAATAATACTGAGAGGGGGGGATGAATCAATATTATCTAATCAATAATTTTTTCATTTCATACTCAGATTTATATACAATACTTTAATGAAGGTAACTTGCATGTACAAGCAACTGTCTTTGAAGCAACCAACGTATATCCAACAAACTTATGATTTAGTTAATTCATCATATGTTGATATTTAATCAGTGGATCAGTACTTCATTAACCATATAAACAGTAACCATGTGAAGTAATAATAGAATAAACCATCACATATAAGCAACACACTTGAACACCAAGATTTAAGGTGGAAACCCAATGTGGGACAAAAACCACCTGTTGTTATCTTCTTTTTATATAATAAAAACCTGTTTAAAATCTTTTACTGGTGCAGAATCATACCAGTATGCAGGCACCCACCTGCAGAAGGCTATAGCCTTCTCTCATTCTCCAGCGTCTACTGGAAGGGAGCTACAACACCCTAGCTCTTGTACTAGACGTTCTGTTTACTAGTATGTAGGCACCAGCCTACAGAAGGCTCCAACCTTCACTCATTTTCTAGCTGCTACTGGAAGGGAGCTCCAACCCCCTAGCTCTTGTATTGGCCGATATGTTTACCAGTACGTTGGTGCCGGCCTACATAAGGCTATGACCTTCTCTCTTCCTCCAGGGACCACATTTATGTGCCGAACCAACATGTATATGCACTTTTATCAAAGTGAACCAGCGTACAGATCTAAAAATACAACTTAAAACTTCACAACTATTCCATACTTCTGTCATACCCATATCATAACATTTATAGAATAAAACATGTGTTAGTATTTAGATCTAGCCTAATCAACATTAGATCATGCAATGATAAGTCATTTCAGCCCTTATGATCTTGATCTAACATTGTATCCAATATGCACAAAATATTTTAGATCATCTCATAATCATAGCCCCTGCAACATAACATATACTTCAAATATAAATATTCCTCAGAAACCCATTCACTTGCACACCATGGCCTAATGATCTTCTCCTCCTTATATAGTTTTAGGCTTTTCTCAATACCTTGGACCAATACCTCAGACCAAATACCTCGAACCAAATTCCTTGGACCAAATACCTCAGACCAGTACCTTAGACCAAATACCTCAGACCAATACCTTGGAACAAAACCTTGATTTTCTATCCCATATGCATTTTTCCTTCTGTGAAAGTGCGTATATATGTATACACTCATTTTGTTATGTTAACCTGTGTGTATATGCTACTTGGACAAAATGAACCAACGTATACTTCTTAAACCATTTATGGAGTCTGATATTTAATCCTTTGTTGTTAACCAGTTGCACTGTGAACTTTCATCTATGTGAGTTTACATCAAGGAAAACAACTGTATCATAATGCCAACAATCTCCCCCATTGGACTTGATGGAAACCACAACACCAAGATACTCTACCCCTTTGACATCAAGGGCAAAGGGCGGACCAATATATTCTCCCCTTTTGATATACATTATGATGTCCATGCTCCCCCTTAGTACATGCAGAGTCTGTAGAGATATTTTTAAAAAGAATAACATGACTCTATAACTCAACTAAGTGAGTATGACCTCCCTAAGACCAATGACTCATACATACATCAATCACCCAACCAATTGGGGATACACCAAATTTGACTCATCCACCCAACCAAGTGGGGATATACCAAATGTTTATACATGACTGAAATAGAAAATGTTACATCATCCTTCCCATGCATAATGGGGTTAAAAATTAGGTCTTTTCATGACCTTTACATCAAATGATATATATGAAATTTATAAAAGGACCAACAATCTAAGTAAGACCATGATAGTCATCAACAACTATCATACACCATATATGATCTACACCATCAACATCAAGATCAACAGCCTGTATATGTCCATCATCAAAAGAGTCACCTGAATCAAACAACTATGTGGATCAAGCAATATAATTATCGTCATGTACCAAGGTCTTCTAATATAATTCCAACAATGCATTAGTAGAAACATATGCTCCCCCTGAACCTGTGCCAACTGTTTACTATCAGATCAGATCATTTCATTTGTTAGTACGAATCATCAAGGCATCATCATCAACAAATTATTCATCAACTTATTAACAACTTATGAGGGCCAAAAACACTTCCACATATCATCAATAGACTATAAGGATCATCAATCAGAACATAATAGATAATTGATAATTGACTGAACCATATCAGACCCCTTTTCCTAAGTCTATCCCACTACTTTTTCTTCAAAACACCATATACGTGACTATGCATCTTCTAAATCACATATATACGTGACTTATCTTCATAATAACTACATATGAGAATTGGAATATTGAATTTTTACACTTTCATCTCCCCTAGGTCTGTTATGTTTGTAAATTGAGCTATGCAAGATCTTTCTGACAACAATTCCTTCTTCTTCAATACCTTGGATTGTGATGATGTTTGCTCCTTTTGGTATGGTGGCTGAAATTTTCTTCTGCATTCCTTTGCTTTATGTCCAAACTTGTTACACGCATAGCATCTTACATGTTTCATATTCCATCTATCGCAATCAATAGCTTTGTGACCAAACATATTGTAAGAAAAACAATATCCCTTAAAGTACCTGGAAACTGATGATATTTTTGTGTAACAATATTGAACCATTCTACTTTTGCATCTGGCTGCAACATGTCCAAAAATATGTCATTTAAAACATTCAACATTATTTTCCAAGAAAAGAAACAATTATCCCTTCCATAGTTAGGTGGCAATGTTTTTCTTTGAAGTCTTTATTTCCTTGGTTGTTGGTGGGGTTGACCTTTTATCTCCTTATTGAGCATTTCATATTTTGCATTGGAGTTCCTTACCTCATCTTGTGAGCTAGATTCACCTTCATGAAAACCAAGACCAGTCTTTATAATAGGAGAACTTGAACTTTGATGATTTCTTCTAACGTTTCCGATCCTTTAGCAAATCTAAGATTCAAAGTCTTTGTTTTTTCAAGTTCTTTTCTTAGACTTACTACTTCATATTCTAATACTTCATTGTGTTTGTCCTTTTCAATGAGTTTATGTGTCACCGTGTTTATGACTGTATCCTTTTCTTCCAAACTGATTTTGATTTGACTGATTTCTTTAAGGAAATCTTCCTTTTCTAAGGCATAGTTTAATTTCTTGATCATCTTCATCACTATTGGACAAGCCATCACTATCATCATGAGTATAATAACTTCTATTACCTTTTGCATACATCTTTCCTTTGACATGAGGGCATTTAGTAGTGTAATGACCAACTCTACCACAAGCAAAGCATTTGAATGGTAGCTTACCTATGAATCTTCTGGAACCCCGTTGAAGCTTCTTGAAAAATTTTACCTCATCTTCTTGTTTTGAAATGTTTCCTAATTCATTGTGCCCTTCCTTTTCTTTTCCCTTTGCTGATGCTTTGAAAGCGGCTTCTCTCATATTTGATGGACCTCCTTTTCTCATTTCAAAGGTAGTTAGGATTCTATGGAGTTTAGTCATAGTAACCATTTGAACATCTTGTTTTTCTTCTATGGCAGACACTTTTGCCTCAAATTTAGAAGATAAAGATCTCAAAATTTTCTCAACTAAAGTAGCTTCCTTTATCTCTTCACCCAGATTTCTCATATGATTTACAATCCCATATACTCGCAAGAAATAACTAGAAATGCTTTCATCACTGTGCATCTTGAGAGTTTCATACTGGATTCTGAAAGTTTGTAGTTTAGCACGTTTTACCTGGGAGTCACCTTCGTAGCTCTGAATGATTTTGTCCCATATTTCCTTGGCTACATTGAGTTGCATGAATTTGATGAATTCTATTTCTGATAGACTTCCCAATAAGGTGTTGATAGTTTTGGCATTGATTTCATATGTTTTCTTTTCTACTGGATCCGTGGGGACTGTTGCTGGATATTGACATCCTTTCTCCCCAATTGCCCAAACATCAGCTCAAAGTGACTAAAGATACACTCTAGTTCATGTTTACCAATATAACAAGTTGTTCCCATTGAAGATTGGTGGTCTGATAGATCCCATGCCTTTGTGATTGTTCATTTTGAAAGATCCTCCTTCAAGTGATCAAGCTTCTTCTGAAGGACCTACTCTGAATCCAATTGTTGGAAATAACACTGAGAGGGGGGGTGAATTAGTATTATCTAATCAATAAATTTTTCATTTCATACTCAGATTTATATACACTACTTTAATGAAGGCAACTCACGTGTACACACAACTGTCTTTGAAGCAATCAGTGTGTATCTAGTAAACTTATGATTCAGTTAATTCATCATATGTTGATCTTTAATCAGTGCAACAATACTTCATTAACCATATAAACAATAACCATGTGCAGTAATAACATAATAAACCATCACACATAAGCAACACACATGAACACCAATATTTAAGGTGGAAACCCAATGCAGGACAAAAACCACCTGTTGTTGTCTTCTTTTAATATAAGAAAAACCTGTTTACAATCTTGTACTGGTGCAGACTCATACCA
>APFE031498898.1:78869-98450 GCA_000404065.3 Pinus taeda
GAACACATGGCAGTGGTCCTTATCATGACCTTCACCCTTGCATTTTACGCACCAAACCTCTTCGTGCACTCTTGGTCGAGTTGTCCTATCCTATTTTAGACTCTGCATCTCAAGGCACAAGTTTTTCAACTGTTGTCATAGCTCCAAATATCACCCTTGGTATTTGTGATGTTTGGTTTATTGCCTAGGGCAACCCCTCCTTCCAGACTTGGTCCAAATATTTTAAAAATAGTGTTTTACTCCTTGTATGCTACTTTTCCCTATGATAAAAGCGTGTACATGTGGGTTAGTCAATACCCAACCCACGTATATGTGTTAAAACACTAAAAAAAAAAAAAATTCCTTAACTATGGGGGGAGTTCACGGGTTTTACCTGTTGATTACCTCCTAGTGCCTGTGGCCCAATTGTTTCAAAACTAAAAAACTAATTGGGAGAAGTATAAATAGACTTCTATGCGAAGGCCTTAAGGAGGCGAAGAGATAGAATTACTATACTTAGATTATCCCCTAACTGAGTCTCAAGTATCCCTGTGCTTCAAGCACTTCCCCAAGTTCAGGAAACCCTTGTTTCCTTGAGTGTTGATATTCTCCCACTTGCTTGAGATATCATGGTATTGGTTATGGAAGGAGGTTGTTGAAGACTGGGACTGGACGGATCTGGAGGACGGTTCTGCTTGGAGCCGGAAGAAGAAGACTCAGGTGAATTCTCTCCGTGTTGGTTATAGTTTTCTACAATAAAAGGAAACATTGTCTTGTTCCCAAGATTAACTTTGTTTATGCATCATATCCTGTTTTAATTCATGTATGAATGCCATTTTGATGTGTAATTAATCATGTTGCTTATATGATATAAATTTGATTTCATTAAAATGCGTTATCATGCTACTATGTATGTTCGGATTGGTTGATTTGGAGATTCGAAGATCATCAATATTTGCAAAGGGTCTGAACCCTACTGGAACTACCCAAATGAAGGACATCCGAGTATGATCGTTATCACATAGTTTGTTCATATAAGCATGTTTCCTGAGTTTTATGAGTGTTTCTTACTGTAGTTTTCTCTTGCTCTGTTGGGGTTTCAACCCAAAGCCCTAGAGTACTTATTCCTGTAACAGAATTGGTGACTCCACTGAGGATAACAATCTTGTTATTCCTAGTTTGGGTTGTTCAGTGTCAATCAGGGCTCAGTTCTTGGTTTGCTTGTTGTGACAGTATTGTCTGGTCTAGTAGAATCTCAAACCTTAAGTCTGATCTTTGATTTGGCTTCTTATTTTTTTATTTTTCTTGCAAAGCTTTGTATACGCACCTTTGTCTATTTACAATAGCGTACACACTCTTGTTTATGTGAAGTGAACCTGCATATACACAAGTTTCCTTTGTCAGAAGCACATGTACATGCAACTATGCTTCAACACAGTTGCGTATACCATTTTTTGCATGCTTTTTTTAAATCTTTCTGCCCAAAAATATTTGTTTCTTGGTCTGTTTAGTTTTTGAGTGGTCAGTTTCTATATTTAGAATTTCATTATTCAGTGAGCTTATTGTTTTGAATTCTCTTTTGCTTTGAAATTTTTTTGGCCTAGGTTTGCTTTTGAGTGAGTTTTATGATTTGTGTTTGAACACACAAGACTTCTTATCGAGGTTCTTGATTGTTCTAGTGTTTCGGAACAACAGATTGTTTTCAATCTTTGTGTCAAGCTTTATTATTGGTCTACTTGCTTTTCTTTCTGTAATTTTGTGGCCTTACACATTTTCTTGCTTTTTGAAAGTTTCCATTTGATGAATTTGAAAGTGTTTCTTTCCTTACTTCTTGGTCAGT
This sequence comes from Pinus taeda, assembly GCA_000404065.3. Classification (NCBI taxonomy): domain Eukaryota; kingdom Viridiplantae; phylum Streptophyta; class Pinopsida; order Pinales; family Pinaceae; genus Pinus; species Pinus taeda. The sequence continues at coordinate 80,689 of APFE031498898.1, forward strand.
TTCTCAAATCTCTTTTGCGGCTTTTGGATCGTTTAGTGCAAGTTGAAGCCCTTTTTGTTCAAGTTTTCATTCGTGTCGAATTGGTAACTTACAAAGTTTCCTTGTGCTTTGCTTTTGGTCTTTGAGTCTTTGGTGGCATTTTGAGTACTTTTCAAAATTTGTTTTCATTGCTTCTTGAAAAAGAAAAGTTCTTAAAAAACATTGTTTTTGCTTTCTTTTGTTGAGTTTGATTATGTTTCTTTTGATTTTTTGAAAGTGATTTGTGATCTTTTTGATTAGTCCTTCTTGTTTGGAGAAGATTTTGTATTCTAAATTTATATTATTTTAAAACACTTAAGTTGGCTTATTAATAAGTTATAAACAATTACTTTTGTTCTTTTTTAGAGTAATCTAGGATCTTGCATTATCATGTACACCTTGCATTAGGGTAGTTTTGAATTATTAAAGCATCAAGAGTCTTTTTAGTTTTTTTGAGTGTGAAGTGTGCTATAAGAAAAGAAAAGGAAAATAAATTTGCTTTATAGAAGTTTCTTAGAACCCAAATAGAAATTTCTTCTCATCGAAGAACAAACAATTTCATTTCATATAAGTTAGTTTTTCATTAATTTCTTTTGTGTCTTACAAACACCATCGGTTTCATTTCCATATTGTCCCTTTGACTTAAAAGAACAACCACTTAAAATCAATCACTTAATAAAATAAAATAGAACTTTTTGTATTGTCATCAGAATACACCAAAAAGTTTTAGGTTTATTTAGGGCCTTGGATTAGGCAAGAGGAGAGTAAACTCTCCAAGGCCACTCTCCAAGGCCACTCTAAATTTTAAAACACAGAAGTTTGATTAAATAGTGAAATCCAATAGCGTTAGGGAGACCAAGAAAGCTCTGTGACTGGGAGTTAAGCATGAGGGTTCGTGAAGATAAGGACGAGAGATACCCCCTCTCTTACTTGTCGAATCTTACCTCACGACTATTCCGCTCGACTTCTGATATGAGTTGGTGCCTTTAGTTGCCTATCCTAGGGATCCACACAGGTTGCTGCAGAGGGGAATCTCGTGGCACTTGAGGTTGACGTTGCATCACGTTCAATAGTACTTCTAGAGGGCACCCTTGCAAAGCTTAGGGGCTTGCACTGACAAAGGTTGTTCTCTAGAGGTGAGCGTAACTACCTCTGATACCTTTGCTAGTAGACCTAGGGCGTAATTACCCCAGTCTATTTTCGGAAGGCATTTATTATTAACTTTCTTGTATTTGGGTGTCCGGTCCTAATCACCCAGAGCAGAAATACTTGGAATTTGTTTGATTGTTGATCTCTTTAGGGACATTTTTAGTGTGTGTTTTGTGCTCCTAGTTGGCCTAGCTTTCAATTTTCTTGAGTCTTTAAGTATATCTTATAAAAATAATTCAAAGTGGCTGACCGACCATCTCGACGGTCCCGGAGACTTCATGGGCTTTCACCTACGAGTCGAGCACCTTCTCCTAGAAGACTTAGGAGCAATTCTGCCATGGTTTTCAACCAGTGGTAGCAGGGACATTGGAGATTGATCCTCCGCTTGGGAGCATTAGTTTACAAGATAGACCTAGTACTACTAAAAATTTAGAGAGGAACACACCAATTCTTTCTCGAGTACTCTTCCAGTCGAAAGATAGTATTGAAGTAGAAGAGCTTTCAGAGTCAGTTGTGGCTCCAACTTCTTCTCTCCCTCCTGATCATCTAGACATATTGTTATACGTTGGAACTCCGACTCACAAGCCTTCGAGCACAATTCCACACACATCTATCCCTTCGATGACCATTACTGGAAGCATGGCATCCACCACAAGTGTTACGAGCATGCGGACTCCCATATCTGTCCAAGGGGGAGGAACTATTTCCATCCCTTCTAACACTCCCAACACATCCTTATTGGGGTCTACTTCCATTCTGTCGACGAGTGGAAGTTCTCAAGCTAATGCATCCAGTTTTGGATTTTTCCCTTTTGGAATGCCCTCTCAGGGTATTCCTTTAGTTCCGTTGAATATACCATCAACCGTCTCCACATACATGATGAGTGGATCGTCTTCTTTTCAGGGTTTCCCATTTGGAAGTGGTCATATACCACATTCTAATCCGATAGTAGGGTCTATGCCTTTTCCTTTTACAAGTCAAGGTGGTAACCCCTTTCAGAGTTGGAAAAACCCTGCGATTAGTGGGATAGGAGATGGGAATTAGTTTTTCGGCCAACAAGGAATGTGTCGTATTCCTTGATTAATTCATTTCAAAGTTTTCCACCCTTAGCTAATGCTTGGAACCCTTATTAGGGGCTTTCAGCTCCTTATAATACTTCGTTAGGGGGTAGCTTTACTAGGTACAAAGATTTTCGGCTGGAGTTGGTCAAACTTCGAGTTTTGCTGGACCACAAGGATCACCCTTTGGTGTAGTAGGTTCTACAAGTTACTTCAGGCAACCTAGTGCCTTTCAAAATCCAAGTCATTCTTTTCATACCTTTGGGAACCCCCGCCCAGTCTAGATGGAATCCCCAAGGTCCTCCACGACTTCCTTTTCTAGCCACGCTTAATCTGCTAAACTTGACTAAATTGACAAATGATCCAATTAGATACAATCTGGCTTGGCCTCCAGTCCCAACTAAACTTCCATCAGATATTCCGAAATTCAAAGGGAAGAATGGTGAAGACGCAGGAGACCATGTGACCATGTTCCATTTATGGTGCTCATCAAACTCCCAACTGATGATTTAGTTAGGTTGAGGTTATTTCAGTGCACCTTCATGAGGAATGCAGCCAAATGGTATATAAAGTTGCCAAGGGGCACTTTTACTTCGTTCAGTGATTTGGATAATATTTTCTTAAACCATTTTCAGTTTCTTGTTCGTTATGAAGCTGAAACTGAACTTTTGGCCAATTTTCATCAAGACACGACAACCCACATTTCAAATCATATCTAGGAATGGAGACAGAGAAAGAGGCTTATCAAAGCCGAAATTCTACTAGAGTTTTGTCTCGAATGGTTTTTAAAATCTTTACAACCTGAAATCTCTAAGGATGTTTCTCTTTCGGTGTTTATTCAAAAGAGCAGGCTATTTTTCGAGACCAGCAATTAGAATTGATATATTCTTAGTTTGGGACTCTTCAGAAGATCTTACCTGACGCTCCTAGATCCACTGTTGATTTAGCCAAGACGAAGCCCGATCCTCACGCCGATGGTATAGTTGGATCAATTGATGCAAATACGATGAACCTTTTGAACCAATTGCAACAATTGTCTTTACAAACTGCTTCTTCTAACCAGGAAACACCATCTTCACCTTCGCATTCCCAACCTACCTCCATTAACGTCGTCCATGCCTCTAACCCCAAAGGAAAACAACAATCTGATGGGAAGAAGAAGGGATGAAGTAAGAAGAAGAATCAGGAAGGGAAAGGTAATTTGAACAAGCCTGGCAATGGTGTCGGTGAGGGTAGAAAAGAGTTTAAGAAGAAAGTTAAATTTCCATGCAAGTTATGCAATGGAGATCACCTGACTCAACTTTACCCCAAGACTCAGGATTCTCAGTGCTTGTTAGTGCAGCATGGGTCCTCTAGCTCCCAAGCTATCCTGACTAACCCTTTTCCCCAAGGGCAGAAATTACTTGTTGGTGCAAACTCGAACACTGGTACCTTCGCAGGGGGCAACCAGGAAGGGGAAAATTCCTCAAATGTGTATATGATGAACTCGCATGTTGACGTTGCCACATGCGCACGCGATTATGGTGAAACAGAAACATCTAAGGCAAAATGTATTCTCGAAACCTCAGACCCGCTTCATATTAAGCGACGCTCTATTGAGTCTATACCTCAGATACCGAAAGGTTCTGCTAAGCACTCGACGATTATCCCTAATGCTAGGGCAACCCAGAACTACTGGATTGTAGAAGATTTGGCTCAAATTCCATGTGCTATGTCTGCATTGGAGGTACTCCAGTTGTGTCTAGCTCAAAGAAGTGTTTTGATTTTGGCAATTGCAGTAGTAGACCCAAAAAATTCTTTAGTGCTCACTTTTGATATGCTCAATGTCAAAAAGAGACTTCCTCATAAAGTCTACTTACCGGAAAACCAATATTTTTCGAACAGTTATAGATGAGGGAGCTTCCACATGCGTAATGCCTATGTCATGTTGGAAGGCCATTGGATCACCTTCATTGATTCCTTCACCGGCTCTCTTAACAACATTTGATGGTCATTCTCATAGGCCACACAGAATTATCCTGGCTTTTCCTATAAGTTTTGGAGGAAAGGTCGTTAATATTGAGGTAGAAATCGTTGATGCCAACTTGGATTACAACCTCCTATTAGGAAGAAATTGGATTTATGAGATGGATGCCATAGTTTCATCTCTGTTTTGCATCCTTTGTTTTCCTCATGAGGGGAGAATTGTTAAAATTGATCAATTAGATTATTCTCCAGGTGATTCTTGTACAACTTCATATTCTACCGTTCCATTGGTGGATAATCCTCATCAGCCTATAAAGAATTTAAGAGTAGGGGTGTACTCTTCCTTGATGGGTGCCTTTGATCTTCCCCCTCCTACAACTAGAATTAATGCAATTTCATCCTCCAAGGGGCCTTCACGGAAATAGTTCTTTCAAACTCATTATTTTTCAGACCCTTGGACCTTACCTTCATCTACGACCACATTAGATGGAGGCTTGGTTGGTGGAATGACATTCCCCATGTTTGCAGCAGAGCTTAGTTATTAATCTATCATTAACTCTGCAGACAACCATCCCACTCCTTTTTTGGAAGAGGAGTTAGACGGTGATGTGGCTCCAGCTTGGACCCTTGACTCTAATTTTTCTCTGCATTTCTTAGATACAGTTTTACCATCTGATGAAGCAATTTTAGAAGCGATGATGGGTATAGATCGACCTTGGGAAGATTTACATCATCGATCATATTTCCTTCCACCATTGCAGGAAGTCAAATCCAGGTTCTCCAATCTGCTTACTAGTGATGTTTGTATAGTGTCAAACCCTTTGGCTCGAACCCATTTATTTGTCGAAGGTAATATGTCAATTATCTCAAAAATTGTACCTATAAACATCTCTAGGAATCCTGACATTATAGAAAATGTCTTCATCGGAGCTGTTTGTTCCCCTAAAGAGATTCAAATTTACACCGACCTATTTAAAGAGTTTAATGATGTGTTTGCTTGGTCTTATGAAGAAATGCTTGGTATTCATCCATCTATAGTCCATCATGAGATCAAGATGTATGAGAATGCCAATCCGATTGGTCAGAAGCTTCAGCCAATCAATCTTAGGAAAGCAGCAGTTATTAAAGCCGAAGTTGAAAAACTGCTAAAGGCAGGTTTCATAAACCTCGTTCCTCTAACGAAGTGGGTTTCTAATCCAATCCCGGTAGACAAAAAACAAGGAATGATCTGAGTCTGCATCGACTTTAGGGATTTGAACAAGGCTTGTCTGAAAAACAATTACCCCACACCGTTTATTGATGAGATAGTTGATGAATGTGCGGGTAATGAAATTTTCTCGTTTATGAACGGATTATCTGGTTATAATCAAATATCTATCCGTCCAAAAGACTAGCATAAGACAATTTTTATTTTTACCTGGGGTACCTTTGCATACAAAAAGATTCCTTTTGGTCTTAAAAATGTTGGCACTACATTTCAGCGAGCCATGTCTTACGCTTTCCATGACATCAAGCATGTCATCGAAGCATACTTGGATGATTTAGCTACTCGTTCTCGAAAGATAATTGATCATCCCAGTCACCTTCGGTTAGTTTTTGAGAGATGTCGATTTTACAAAATCTGATTGAATATGAATAACTGTGTTTTCATGGTCACATCTGGTCAGTTGTTAGGATTCATTGTGTCAACTGAAGGGATTCAAGTTGATCCCTTCAAGGTGGAGGCAATAATTCACTTGCCTCCCCCATCTTCCATCCGACAACTTCAAAGTCTCCAAGGAAAGGAAAATTTCTTGAGACAGATTATAACAAACTATGTTGAGATAACTAAAGGATTTATGGGTTTGCTAAAGAAAGGAGTTATGTTTTTATGGGATGACTTTGCGCAATGATCTTTTGATGCCTTGAAGTAGGCATTAATCTCTGCCCCATTGTTGAGTCCACCGGATTATGGCAGAGATTTCCTTTTATATCTTGCAGTGGTAGAACCAACCATAGGTATGGTTCTGGTTCAAGAAGATGATGCTCTCACGGAGCATGTGATTTACTACTTGATTTGAGGCCTAATATGTCCTAAAATATGCTATTCTCATGTTCAGAAACTGGCCTTGGCAGCTATCCATGTTGTCCGGCAGCTTCGTCATTATATTCTACTACGAAAAATGTTCGTCTTAGCGGCAGTCAATCCTTTTCAATTTGTCCTCAGTAGGCAAGTGATTAGGGGCAAATACAATAGATGGATTGTTATTTTACAAGAATTCAATCTCAAGTTCTTGTCAGCCAAGTTTAAGAAGTCATTGGTTTTTGTGGAATTAATTTCTGAGCTGCCTTGTGAAGAAGACATTGTTTATGAGGAAATTTTCCCAGACAAACATCTATTTCTCATCTCTTCACAAGATCCCTGGTATGGAGATATCATCATATATCTCCAGACTCAAAGTTCTCACCTGCTTCCTCCAAGGATGAATATCGAAAATTATGTCACCTTACTAGGAACTATGTTCTCATTGGTGATACATTATATCATCGAGGGGTTGTTTCAATTCTTAGGCGTTGTTTAAATCTAGAGGAAGCAAATTCTATACTCAATGATTGCCATAGTGGAGCTTGTGGTGGTCATCTATCAGGGCTTGCAACAGCCCAGAAAATCTTGCGTGCTGGCTAATTTTGGCCTTCAATTTTCAAAGATTGTATTGAAGCGATCAAATGTTGCCACCCTTGTCAAGTCTATACTCAAAATATGTGCACACATCCAACTCCTATTTTTCCTGTTGTCATTGTTGGTCCTTTTACAAAGTGGGGCATTGACTTTACCACTTGATATCTGCCCTCAACGGCGAATCACAAGTACATTATAATGGTCATAGACTACTTTACGAAGTGGGCTGAGGCCATGCCTACTTATAAAAATGATAATGAAACAACATCATTGTTTTTCTTCAATCAGATTATTTCACGTTTTGGTATCCCGAGAGAGATTGTCACTGACCATGGAAATCGTTTCTAGAACCAACTAATGACTGAATTGGCTCTTCAGTTGGGCTTCCGGCAGGAGCATTCATCTTTGTATTATCCACAGGCAAATGGGGAAGTCGAAGCCGTGAATAAGTCCCTCAAGATGATCCTGCAAAGGAAAATTGACAAAAATTGCTCCAATTGGCACATCATGTTGTACCCATCTCTCTAGGCATATCGAACCTTAGTAAAGACTGCCACTGGTTTTACACCTTTTCAGTTAGTTTACAGGCGGGAATCTACTTTTCCTATTGAATGCGAAATTTCATCCCTTAAGTTAGTTGTTGAGCTTCTTCCAGAGACCTCTAGTCTTGAAGAGTGCCTCATTCATTTGGAACATCTCGATGAGCAGCGTCGAGATGCCGCGATAATAAATGAAGCCCATAATAAAAGGGTTAAAACTCAATATGATAAGGTTGTCCATCCTCAGGTCTTTTCTGAAGGCGACCTTGTCTTGGTCTATGATCAATATAAAGATGCCTTAGGGATAGGAAAATTCAAGTCTATGTGGTATGGTCCCTTTATATTCAAATGAGTTTTAGAAAAAGGGGCTTATGAATTAGTCAATTTTGAAGGGAACAAGTTGGCAGAGCCCGGAAATGGGCTCTACCTCAAGAAGTATTTTGCTTAGTTTACAGCCAAGTAATGGCTTCTTTGTATATTTTGTATTTTTGTACATATTTTTTGTCGGGAATTTTTGTGATATCGACACTTTTTTATCAACTTTAGCAGGTGTTGATGGATGATTTGGTCTATTTTGGATTCGCTGATGGTACTAGTCGGTACACTCAGAATCTCGCTTCCGTAGCTTGGGTGATTTATTATCCATCTGGTCAGTTGATGGTGTCAAAACGAGTATGTATTGGTCCTGCTTCAAATAATATTTCCGAATATACTGCCATCATTAATTTACTATCCGAATCTATTTCTTATGGAATTGATCCGTTGGTAGTGTATCTTGACTCACAACTGGTAGTGTCACAATTAAATAACATTTATAGGGTTCGGGATCCTTATTTATATCACCAATTTTTTAGAGTGAGGGTGTTGCAACGATCATTTGTTTATATTACTTATTTGCACATTCCACGATCTGAAAATACATTTACGGATTCTATCGCTAATCAATCATCAGATTGACATATCAATCATTCATCAAGTTAAAAACAAACATAAAAAATTTGGAGCTGTATCTCTCTCTCTCTCTCTCCTCTCTCTCTCTCTATATAATATATAATATAAATATATAAAGAGAGAGAGAGAGAGAGAGAGAGAGAGAGAGAGAGATAGAGAGAGAGAGAGAGAGAGAGATCATAAATCTACCCATGTATACATAAGTGTTCAAAAAATAATATACAAAATTGGGTTTAAATGCCCATAATCATGTACAATCTATCTATTGACCCGACTCGGGATGAGCGGCTAAGAAGGTAACTACTGCATTGGCCACACATTGAAGTCTGCGGACCCACTCCTGTGGTACTCCTACCACGCGGCGCTGCATCTCCTCAGGTAGGTCCTCTATAGCTACCATCAGTACCTGGTGAGTCAATCTCACCCAGTTTCTTTGGACTTCATATAAGACCCTCTCTATCTCAGCAGCTGCCTCTTCGGCACCTCTTCCGTGATGCTTGTGCCACAGGAATCCATCTGGTCTCACTAGACCCACATCTGGAACATGATCATTATGTCAGTATTTTAATCCTATCAAAAATATTTCTAAGTTCATTTTCATATTTAAAAAACAAAAAAATCCTTAAAATTTGACAAAAAACTTAAAAAAATGGTTACTTATGTCTCCCCATGCTACGTTTGGTGACAACACCAAGTTTTGATCTCCACAGAAATCCATGCTAGCATAAGGGTAGTCATCAAATGCGATGATTTATTGGTCCCACTAGGTGAAAAACGCATCATCGAAAGTCATCCTCGGCACATCCCCGCCTCTAGGGCGTTTCATCAAGTCAACCTACCTACCCATCTGTGGATCTCGTGGGCTACTGATAGAGACAGATACCTTGGGATAGAGCCCAGGTACCTTCTCGAAGAAGAAGGAGCATAAAATGGTCCCACATCCAAAGTTTTTAGTCTGGCCTTTCTGAATGGAGGTCAACTAGCTCTTCATGTTGGTTTGAAGAGGTGTGCACGAATCGAACACAGTGGCTAGGCATTCCACTACCAAGCTCATGGATACCCATGAAGCTTGATGTAGTGAAGCTGATCCATTTACCCTAGCAATGGTAAATAACAGAATCCTGAGAGATAAGCTATCCACATGTTTGGAATCTAACTTCCAATCTTTTCTGGATGCCCAGGACAGTATATGTGTACATAGTCTTCTATTGAAAGACTACTCCGTGTCCTTCCGGTTGAATGCACAACCTCCCCTTGTAGAACTTTTGAATAATATGAAACTTATTCATAGAGGTTATCCTGATCATACACTATTTGCAGAATCATGCATAATACATAACCTCCTCTACGTTGATCATAAATTTTGCGGAATTAATAAACAATCACATGCGCACATTGAAACATCAATCACACATATGAACACAGTATGTACCAGGGAAAGCATACAGCTGAAAACCCCCAGCTATTTGTATATTATATTGATTGAGAACATGTAACAATACATAGTACAATACTCCTCGCAAGTACTCAGTACTATCTCCACCTGTTACACACAAACTAGCTCAGATCTGAATCAATCACAGGTTGAAATCTCCTCCACTGCTTGCTTGCCTCCACTTCGCAATCCCGCATGAGAATAGATGAGAATGGATGATCCAAACTCGTATTTCCCTTGTGTTGCACTACGCAATCCTCATTGGAAATCTCAATCCACTGATTGTGCAAATCTCATGCACAACTATAGTCACATTTGACAATTGTCTTGCCCTTTCACTCACCTCTAACACTTGTCTCCACTGAACTATCCATGCACTGAGTTAATTGATGTATTATTTAGTTGATTTATGAGTTAATAATTAGTGAATTAATTAATAATAATTCACACCACTCATCACTAGTGTATTTGGCAGTTAGACTAAATACAACTAGTTCAACTAAGTCAAATTGAACACAACTCCATCAACTCCTCATTCAACTCCACCAAAACTCAATCACTTGAGTTCTAACTGAAGTCCATCATGCAATAGCTCAAATAACCCATAAGAAAAGCATATTTCCTTCTGGAAGTTGCATGTGCCACATCCGTAGCTCGAAATGAAGTGCTACAAGAGGATAAGATAATGTTTATAGTCCAAATATTATTAAGAGCTAATAATATTCGACTGTTCTATTTTTAGACTGGCAGTCTAAAAATAGACTCTGCCCATATGTCTAAAAATAGAAGTCCATCTATTTTTACCAACATGACCAATCATCCATAAATAGCATCCCTCAACTCATAGACCATGATCCATATGTCTAAAAATAGACATAGTCTAAAAATAGACTTTGCGCCAAAAATAGCCTGTGGGCACATTTAGTGAAGGCGACTTCTTTTCACTAAGCTCCATCATCTTGTTGTATTTTCAACACCCCTCTTTGGGATAGGCTTGTGATAAAGTTAATGTCTTCCACCTCAATATTGAGAGGCATCTGATCAATCATGAAGGCATCATCCTCCACACTCTAGTAATGGATCAATAACTCGAGCAGGCGTGTGTTTGCTTTCATGTTAGGAATTTTGAAGAACTTCAGCAAACTACACCCTCTCAATGCATCTAATGCAATTTGGTTGTTTATTACCTCATTGTAAATTGTGGTATGCTCTCTCTCTCTCTCTCTCTCTCTCCATGTAATGGTCATCCTGAAAAGAAATGAGTTTCAACCATTAGAATTTTAGTTTTAACTTCAACTCGCATACATGTGGGTTCCCTTCACACACAGTCATGTGTAGGGCGGTCGTATACGCGAGTTGATCACAACCAAACCGCGTGTATGCAGAGATGGATTTTTTGACAATAATTCTCACAGTCAAACCTTAATTAAAACTTCTAAAAAGCATCACAAAACATTGCAAGTATGGTTTGAGGGTTACCTAATAACTTTGGCGTGATTTGAACGATTGAATTCTTCTTAGGAAAGTTTGCTATTTTTTGGTCCACGACTTTTTTCCAAATGCAAATGAAAAATTTGTGAGTCTAAAAGTCAATATATAGCTTTGAAATTTCAAATTTTTTTCTCAAAACTTGATTTTTTGTCTCATGAATTTTTTGACTTGTCGGCTTGGATTTTTGAGAATGTGTTATTGTTTCAGGGTATTTTGGACACTTCTTCGAGATATTATTTCGGTCCCATGACCGCTGACCCGTCATGGCAAGTATCATTCACTTACTGGCATATAGGTTAGGGAAATCATTTTTTCCATTGCATCTTGCATACTAGCCTTCGTTCAGCGATACATCGGTCATAGGGCTGACCCCATCATGTCTTGGTTAGCAAACCATGTTCACTCGCCGATTTTTTAAATCATGATGCAATGGTAGAGCCATCCTTTACATGGGCATCGTAGTTAGAACCTCACTGACATTAGTTGCCCATGTTGTTTTACTGAGTAGGCTCGGGAGTAATCTTTAGTCCCGCCATGACTTCTACATTGAAGACACATTCTCTTTGCTTCTACGCTTTTTTCTGGCCTTATACCCTAGAGGCTCCCTTGTGTTCAGTTGTACTGCTGCATTGCATTTTGACTATTTGCACCTTTTGGCCTTGAGCTGGCTTCACTTGGACTCGTGTTTAAGCCACTTATTTGACCATTTCTTCTACAAGTTCAACCATGCAATCACTTAGCTTCTGCAACTTGACACACCCTTTGACCCGTGGAAGGAACACCCCTTTGAGTGTCCTTGACCAGTTTCACCTCCCTGCATTGAACATAGGATTGTTCCCATCCCATGAACTAGATCATCTATTTCTCTAGCACTCATTCTTTCCACTGTACTATAACATTATTTTATTCTTTTTCCAGCTTAAAGAAAAAGACAAAACAAAATTATATATTCCAAAAAGAGTGGGAACGAGACAACATTTCCATATATTGTTGGCAGCCAGAGTCAGTCGTGTCGCCCTTGACCAAAGCAGTCAAAAGAAAGTCTCTCCTCCATTTTTGGCGGGATTTAGTTTGACTTAGGTACACCTTAACCTTGTTATTGAGTCAGTTCTCCTCTGATTGGTTACCTTTTCCAATCATATGGAGGGTTCGCTCATGCCTTCTGCATGACTAACTTATACAGGGTTATCATATGATGCCATATAGTCATCACTAAGTCGTGCTTTTGTTCAAGGAAAGTAAGCCTGAGTCGACCTCTCTGCAGTGTCTCTTAACCTATTTTTCAATTGGCCATCCCTGGTTGTCAGTGTCTTGTTTTCCATCACATCAGTTATATTGGTCCTTTGCTTGTGTTGGTTTGAGAAGGTCTCCATTGAATTCTTGCTGACGGGTCTTGTCCTTATTGACAACGACATATTGCTTTGAGGGCGGGCCTAGAGCCGCACCTTGGACCTATTTTCATTATTGATAGGTCACCTTGTGCTCAGCATAGATTAGTGTCATGGGTCTTTGACTGAGTGGTTTCCCTTGTGTTCAAAATTAGCTTTCATTATCACACATTGGGATTCATGTAGTGCCTTGGTTTCCATTTGAACCTATTGGTGGATTCCTCACCTCTATGTCATCTTTCATTATTGGTTGGTTTAGAGGGTTTCTATCATGCGCTAGCTACATCTTGTGTACACTGGAAACGTGCTTCAGTCGGGTTACTACATCTTTTTGTCTAATTCGTTCCACATTATTGGCCTATAGGTTACACTCGCGCTAGATTGATGAAGGAGGCCTTAATGCCTTCCTTTTAGTGGATCTTTTCCTATCAACTACAAGTCGTTGCTCTGGGGCAAAGATCTAGAGTCCATTTGGTAGTACCTTGGGCTTTGAAATCATCAGTGGCAGATCTTTCACTATCGACAGTGGGAAACCATCATTGTCCCCTGATTGACAGATTCTTCAAGGTGTTTGACCTCAGCTCATTCATTCGCACTTGTTAGATTGTACTAGGTACCTTGACTCTCATTATCATTATCGGTGAGTAGTCTTGTGTTTGTTAATGGTATACATCAATGACCGGTAATCAAATGATTTCTCACATGGTCAACTTCAAATCATTTATTCCCATTGTGTAGAAATGTACCACGGCGGTCGATGAAGACCTCGAGTTGCATCAACATTCTTTGGTTCACTTGTTAGTTGCTCCTATTGCTACTAGTTGACACCATCCACATTATATGTTGCAATCCTTCACAGTGACATCTTAAATGATGGCATCCGAGTTGTGATGTAGTATCATCTTATTCCATCATGTTCATTTGGTACTATTGGGATCATTTTTTTATATCAGTGATCAGCTTCATCTTCCAAATTCATCGATCATCTTCTTATAAGTGTTATTTAGACATGTACTTGTTTGATCACGATTAGATGTTCCATTATGTACTTGCATTCTTTTATACTTGTATACATAGTGGATCCACTTCTACTTGATATGCGGACATGCTTTACTTTCTCTAAGCATGGGCATGCGCACCTCAGACAACTGTTTCTTTCTGATCTCTTTTTGATGGCTTGGCAGGCTAAAATCTGGTGAAGTCCTTCTCAATTTCGATAGGTTTCCTTTCCATATACTTAATACATTTCGGCCATCATGTACCCCTTCTAAGGTCATATATTAGTGGGCGTCTGTTATAGCTCAAAATATCACCCTTGGTATTTCTGAGGCTTGGTTTATGGCCTAAGGAAACCCCTCCTTCCAGACTTGGTCCAAATATTTTAAAAACAATGTTTTACTCCCTGTATGCTACTTTGCCCCATGATAAAAGCGTGTACACGCGGGTTAGTCAATACCCAACCCGCGTATATGTGTTAAAACACTTCAAAAAAATAAATTTCCTTAACTATGGGCCGAGTTCACAGTTTTTACCTGTTGATTACCTCCTAGTGCCTGTGGCCCAATTGTTTCCCAACTAAAAGAATAATTTGGAGAAGTATAAATAGACTTCTATGGGAAGGCCTTAAGGAGGAGAAGAGATAGAATTACTATACTCAGATTATCCCCTAACTAGTCTGAAGTATCCCTGTGCTTCAAGCACTTCCCCAAGTTTAGGAAACCCTTGTTTCCTTGAGTGTTGATATTCTCCCACTTGCTTGAGATATCATGGTATTGGTTGAAAGAGGCTATTGAAGACTATGACTGGAAAGATTTGGAGGACGGTTCCACTTGGAGATGGAAAAAGAAGACTCAGGTGAATTCTCTCAGTTTTGGTTATAGCTTTCTACAATAAAAAGAAACATTGTCTTGTTCCCAAGATTAACTTTGTTTATGCATTAGATACTGTTGTAATTCATGTATGAATGTCATTTTGATATGTAATTAATCATCTTTCTTATATGATATAAAGTTGATTTCATTAAAATGCTTCATTTATATGCTGCTATGTATGTTCGAATCAGTTGATTTGCAGATTCGAAGATCATCAGGAGTTGTAGAGGGTCTGAACCCTGCTGGACTACCCAAATGAAGGACATCTAGGTATCATTGCTATCACATAGTTTGTTTATATAAGCGTGTTTCCTGAGTTGTATGACTGTTTCTTACTGTAGTTTGCTCTTGCTCTGTTGGGTTTTAAACCCAAAGCCCTAGGGTACTTATTCCTGTAACAATTGCGCATGGATTTTCTGAACTCCCAAGTTAGGATCATACATTAGGGTTTCATGCAACCTCATCGCGATATCCAAGACCTTTGCCTGAGTTGTTAACCTCTATTGCGACATCGCGTTCCTCAAATGTGGCGTTAACGATGCTACAAACCATTCGCGGTGTTCTCAATCCTTCAAAGTTATATTAGCTTCGCGAATTGTATAATTTAGTCTCTGATCCAGCTCCGAAGGAGTCTCGCCTAGTAGCATTGTGATCTCTTTGAATCCAATGATCCGTTAAGCTTCTGACTTCGGCCTGCTAAATTCTCTATTTAGCGCAATATGGATATCCACAATTCCCGCATTCATATTGTCATTAAAATTCTTAATATACCAAGTTAGCGCGCGATCCTGCAGAGTGCTGACAAGTGTCACTTTATTTGTATTATTATCTATAACTCCTTGTGCTTCCCATACATCTATTATCATGAACCAAAACTGGTCTGGATCTTCATTTCCTAATCCCTTGAACACAGGAAACTTTATCGCGCTTTCCATATTGAATCGCGGTGGTGGCGGAGGTGGTACGGGTGATGATGGAGGTGAAGGGATTGCACTTCATGGTGAGACCTTCGCGAGCTCTTCTTCATTCCCTCATAGAGGTGAAATCAAAGGGTTATTCTATGGTCCCTTAATTCCTTCGTTTCTATAGGTTTTTCCACTTTGCGTAGCTCTGGACATCAAGGTAATTGCATAACCCTCTTTTCACACAATAGAATTTTAATCTAAGTATTCAGAGACTTTACATACTTACCTGATGGTCCTTTGAGAAACCGTTGCTCTGCCTCGCTATAGCTGACTAAAGTATCTACCGCAAACTCAGTAATGAATCCTCCTATAATTCGATCGAGCCAGTGATCAATAGTGCGCGCGATCTTATCCTCTGATGCTTCCAATCTCGCACCAACTCTGGAGTCCACACAATAGCATTGTTGAGTTTCCACCTTCCTTGGTGTTGGCATTATGGCACAGTTCTGGAGCTATGGCACGAGTGTTGTCCTTGATGGCAACTCTCTTTGGTAACAGATCTCAGTTCAGGCACTCAGAAAGTAGAAAAAGACATATACGCAGGTTCATCTAGACGAAGGCGCGTATACACGCGGGTTATACATTACAAAACTGCGTATATGTTGGGCATCATTCTTTTGGTCCTTGGCAGTTAGATCTTGGAACTTGAGCCTTTGTTTTGGACCATGACATCTCGTCAGATGTGTTGATCCCTAGTTTTGGGTTCATGGTATTGGAATGTTATGGTTTTGGACCATGGTATTGGGGAAGGCTTAAGGCTATAAAAGAGGAAGGAGATCTTGTGACAAATCACCAATCATAATTATAATTGAAGATCTGATAAAGTGCTAGAGTTGGTATATTGGGTGGTGATGTAGATCTGGATCCGAAGGAAGGAGGAAACTTAGCGCAAAAGGAAGGATAATTTCTATTCATGGGTCATAATATTTAAGCTTCAATGATAGTATCTTTGTATGATTTTGATTTGCTAGATGCGACGCTTTCTTGATCTATCTGGTAATCTGGTTTAATTAATGATTGAATAGTTGAAATAGTGAATTATCCTTCGTAAGATCTGTACGCAGGTTCAGCAAGGCAAAGACACGTATACACGCAGTTTCAGTGAAGTAAAGGAGCGTATACGCAGGTTGTTTCATACGCAGAAGCGTATGCACACTAGTTTCAGGCTTATGAAATAGCGTATATGATCTAAGTTGTGATCTAGCTGCTTCCGACTATTGCTGCTGTGTTCTGGGTTCTGCTTTCTGGTGTATGGTTTCTGGTACTGTGTTTTGGGTACAACTATAAGGAGAATATCTACTTGATTCAGATCTAATTTGTGAAAAGGAGATTGGTTGATTCTTGATGATTGTTTGATGTTCATGGATCCAGTCTGAAAATTTATGAAACGTGGTCCCTGGAAGAAAGAGAAGGTTGTAGCCTTCTGTAGGCCAGCACCTATGTACCAGTATCTTGGCTAGTGCAAGAGCTAAAGGGGGTTGTAGCTCCTTCCAGGAGAGCCTGGAAAATGAGAGAGGGTTGTAGCTCTCTGCAGGTTGCAACCTGCATACTGGTAAAAAGACTGCAACAATATATTGTAAAAGAAGTTTCTAATTGAAAAGAAGATAGAGACGAATTGCAGCAGGTGGTTTTCACCCACATTGGGTTTCCACCTTATATCTTGTGTTCTTGTGTGTGACTGTTTCTCTGCTCTGTTTTACTGTCTCTGGTTACTGCTATTTGATTCTGCATCACAGATTAACAATCATCATCAGAAAGATTAAGTAAAGTAAAAGCTTACTTTGTATACGCAGGTTTCCTTCTGCATAATCGCGTATATACGCAGGTTAATTAAACTGAAGTAGCGTATATCAGTTGTTTTGAAAAGGAATAATTACTTTGATAATACTGATTCACTCCCCCTTCTTAGTATTATTTCCAATAATTGGTATCAGAGTAGGTCCTTCTGAAGAAGCTTGATCACTTGAAGGAAGATCTTTCATCATGAGAAACTACGAGAGGGATGCATCAATCAGGCCACCGGTTTTTGACGGGACAAACATCGTATATTTGAAGGTAAGAGTTACTGCTTATCTTCAATCTCTCAGTACTGAAGTATGGGATATCATAGATACAGGGTATACTTTTCTAGCATCAACTCCCACAGATCCGGCTGAAAAGAAGAAATATGAAACGAATGCAAAGGCGGTCAATACACTATTGGGATGTCTATCACAATCTGAATTTGTCAAAGTCATGCAGTATAAATCAGCTAAGGAAATATGGGACAAGAT
>APFE031498898.1:98850-117150 GCA_000404065.3 Pinus taeda
TCTTTGTCCCCTAGGTTTGAATCTAAAGTTTCTGCTATAGAAGAAAAAGAAAAGCTTCAAGAACTTAAAATGTCACAGTTGCATGGAATTCTAACTGCTTATGAAATGAGGAAAGGTGGACCATCAGACAGGAGAGAAGCTGCCTTCAAAGCTTCTGGTAAAGGAAACTACTATGAGTGTGAACACATATCAGAAGAAGAAGAATAATCAAATTTTGTCAAAAATATTCAACGAGGCACTGGATGTTTCCAAGGTAAGTTACCATTCAAATGCTTTTCTTGTGGAAGAGTAGGTCACTATGCTGCCAAATGTCCTCACAAAGATAAGATTGGCGAGGAGAAGGAACCTGTTAGATGGAACAAGAAACAAAATGCAAATAAGAAAAGCTACTACACTCATGAAGATAGTGATGGACTATCAAATAGTGATGAAGATGAACGAGGTAACCACTATAAGCTTTTAATGGCATTTGAAGATGACGATTACATGGATGCTATAGATGTGGATTGTTTTTATGATGAAATTACTAGACTCAAAAGATGTTTAGATGAAAGTAATGTGATCATTGACTCTCTACAATCTCAACTTGATGAGAAAGAAAAATATCTTGAGAAGTTAGAATGTGAAATTGTTGGCCTTAGAAAAGAAATTGAGAAAAAAAAAAGGCTCTTAATATTAAATTTGTTAAAGGATCTGAAACCCTAGATGAGATTATCAGTGTGCAGCGTTCCCCTCTAATCAAGACAGGTCTAGGGTATAATGGAGAAGCATCTCAAGCCTCCACCTCTAAAATTTATCTTGATGCAGCAAGAAGGAGTGAGCAAAGGCCTAATAGAAATCATCAGGTAAATCAGGGACATTCTTCTTCAAGAACGAACAAAGACTATCAAGAAAATCGGGGGCATGTTACCTTAAGGACAAACAAAAGCTACAATCAGTCACAGGTAAAATCTTCCAATTTCTCTTCAAGAATGGATGGCAGTGGAAACTATAATCGGTTGAATGATAGTCGCAGGAATTTCTTCAATGGGCAATGTTTCTCTTGCCATAACTTTGGTCACAAAGTAGCTCAATGTTTTGCCTATAAGACAATCATGACTAGAGAAGCACAAAAATAAAGCAGTATGTCGGAAATCACAAAGAGGACCTATAACAACTTTTTTGCCCTTGAAAGTGAAATTGAATGCTCTATTTGTAATAATTTTGGTCATGAAGATTCTGAATGCAGGAGCAGGTTTTGGAAAACAACTCAAAAAGAACATACCCCAAGTGCTAAAACATGGAGAATGAAGGAAACGCAACTGGAAAGATGTGGGATAGCTTTATATGCGGAAGGACAAGAAAAGCAATGGTACATCGACAGCGGATGTTTGAAACATATGACAGGTGATAAAGAAAAACTTGAATCATATACTGCTTTAGAAAAGGGAAAGAAAGTTTCTTTTGGAAATGATACTCCGGCAGCCATAAAAGGCATTGCTTAGTTGAAAGAGGATGTCAAAGCTGGAAATGTTTTGTATGTTGATGGTTTGATGCATAATCTATTAAGTGTTAGTCAAATGTACGATAATGGAACCGAGGTAACATTTTGATCAGATGGGTGTAGTGTTCGTGATCTTGATACAGGAAGAATAGTACTCAAAGGCAGACGAACTCCAAATAATCTATAAATATTTGAAGAAGGAGAACAACAATGTTATTTGAGCAAGAATGATGAACATTGGTTATGGCACCGGAGGCTGGGGCATCTAAGCTTTTCACAATTAAGGAAAGCATGCAAGTACCAGCCGGTTCGTGGTCTTCTAGACATCAAAATTCCAGACAATACCATATGCAAATCATGTCAGTTTGGGAAGCAAACCAGAACTAACTTTCCAGAAAAAGAAGGATCAGCCAGCAGGCCTCTTGTGCTAGTTCATACAAATGTATGTGGTCCATTTAGGAAAAGGTCACCTCGAGGAGAAGAATTCCTCATATTATTCATTGATGACTTTTCCAGGATGGTTTGGTTAGGACTTATGAAGCACAAGGATGAAGCATTCGAAAAATTCAAATCATTCAAGTCCTTGGTTGAGAATGAATCAGATTACAATATTAAGTGTCTCAGGTCTAACAGAGGTGGAGAGTTTACCTCAAATGAATTTTTCGATTTCTGTGAAGAACATGGAATAAGAAGGGAATTCTCTACAGCTAGAACTCCTCAGCAAAATGGAGTGGTGGAAAGGATGAACAGAACAATCCAACAAATGGCCCGTGCTATGATTGATGAGTCTGGAACTCCCACAAATTTTTGGGGTAAAGCTGCATATGCTGCAGTTGTTATTCTCAACAAAACAAATGTCTGATTGAACAGCACTCAAACTCCACATGAGATATGGTATGGTAAAACTCCTTCGGTAAAGCATTTCAAAATTTTTGGGAGCAAATGCTATATTAAGAATACGGATGAACATCTTGGCAAACTTGAACCTAGAGCAGATGAAGGCATTCTCCTTGGATATTCTCCCTATAGCAAAGCATAAATATGCTATAACAAAAGACTTGGAAGAATTGTTGACAGCATTGACGTAGTGGTTGATGAAAAAGGATACATCCCCAGGCAAGTAAATCATGAAGATATTGAAGAAGATGAAGACTACTCTCCAAATCAGACAGGTGATGAAGAAGAACCTCAAGAGGCACCAGAGGAACAAGAAAGGATAGAAGAAAAGACTCCATCTAGGTATGTTCAGAAAAATCATCCTCAATCTAAGATTTTGGGACAGAAGGAAGCAGGTATTCAAACTAGAAGAACAATTGCAGAAGCTTCAAACTACTTGGCATTTCTCTCCTCCACTGAGCCACAAAATGTAAAAGAAGCATGCAAAGATGAAAGATGGGTCAAGGCAATGGATGAAGAACTTGAGCAGATTGAAAAGAAAAACACTTGGGAGTTTGTTCCTAGACTAAAGGATAAGAATGTCATTGGACAAAATGGATCTTCAAGAACAAGTTGAATGAGAATGGAGAAGTTATTAGAAACAAAGCTAGACTTGTTTGTAAAGGGTATGCTCAACAAGAAGGGATAGATTTTGAAGAAACTTTTGCTCCGGTTGTTAGACTTGAGGCCATCCGAATGTTCCTTGCTCTCTCAAGCTTTCAAAAGTTCAAAGTCTTTCAAATGGACGTGAAATCAGCCTTTCTGAATGGGGACTTAGAAGAAGAAGTGTACACTGAGCAACCAGATGGTTTCATCCTTGGGAATAATCCAAATCTTGTATCCAGACTGAAAAAGGCTCTCTATGGTCTTAAATAGGCTCCAAGGGCTTGGTATTACCGGTTGGAAAAATATCTTCATCAACAAGGCTTTTCAAAAGGATCAGCAGATAGCAATCTTTATGTCAAAATAGAAAATAACAAATTTCTAATACTTGTTGTGTATGTAGATGACATTATCTTTGGGAGCAATGAAGAAGCTATCAGTCAAAGCTTTTCCTTGGTAATGCAAAAAGAATTCGAAATGTCTTTGCTTGGAGAACTGACATACTTTCTTGGATTGCAAATCCAACAAAATGAAGGCGGTATCTTCTTATCTCAAACCAAGTACCTCAAGAAGATTTTGAAGAAATATGGCATGGAAGATGCGAAACCAGTATGTACCCCCATGGTTACAGGATGCAGTCTTAGTGCAAATGATGAATCAACAGCTGTACATCAGCCAACCTATAGATCCATGATTGGAAGTCTACTTTATTTGACAGGTACCTGACCAGACATGATGCATGCAGAGGGAATAGTTGGAAGATTTCAGGCAAATCCAAAGGAAACTCACCTTCAAGCAGTGAAGAGAATTTTCAAATATCTTCAAGGGACTCAAAACTATGGCTTATGGTATCCTAGAGATACATATCTCACACTTCATGCTTATACAGATGCAGATTGGGCGGAAAGCATGGATGACAGGAAGTGCACAAGTGGTGGAGCGTTCTTTATGGAATCCAGATTAGTGTCCTGGTTCAGCAAGAAACATAGTTCAATTGCCTTATCTATAGCTGAAGAAGAATATGTGGCAGCTGCATCTTGCTGCACTCAACTCCTTTGGATGATGCAGACCTTGCAAGATTTTCAAATCACTTGTACACACCTATCCCCATCTTATGTGATAATACAAGTGCAATCATCATTTCAAAAAATCCTGTCATGCATTCAAAGACCAAGCACATACTGATCAAGTATCACTTTCTTCAGGAACAAGTGTTGGAACAAAAGGTCAAATTGGAGTATGTTCCTTCCAAGGAACAAGTTGCTGACATTTTCACCAAA
The DNA here is from genome assembly GCA_000404065.3 of Pinus taeda. Taxonomy (NCBI): domain Eukaryota; kingdom Viridiplantae; phylum Streptophyta; class Pinopsida; order Pinales; family Pinaceae; genus Pinus; species Pinus taeda. Next base: position 103,153 of record APFE031498898.1, read on the forward strand.
CCACTGCCCAGGGAGACTTTTGAATATCTCAGACAGAAGCTGGGAGTTGTTGATGTATCATCTTGCTTCTAAATCTTATTCGTTTCAGAGAAAAATGCGTGTACGTGTGTTGGATAAAGAGTATCCGCATACATACGCTAGTTATTACAGAGAAAGTCGCGTATATGGAGGCTTGATGGATATCAGAAGGAGCAGGCTCTAGTTACAGATATTCTGATGTGGGTCTGACAGAGACCATCCGGCACAGGTTCAGGGGGAGCAGATAATCTTCTAATAGTGCATTGTTGCCATTATTTTAGAAGATTTTTGTTTGAATTCATAGCTGTTGTTGATTTCAGGAGGAACAAAGGCAGAGGGCGAACATAAGGGAATCTTGGTTGCTGATCTGAATGATGATTGACAGTTTCTGCTACTATCAGTTGTTGATGACTTTTTCATGATTTAAATATCCATCTCTATATCATGTCTCTCTTTCTTATATGGTGTCAAGGTCATGTAACGGCCTATTTTGGTTTCCCCACTATGCCTGGGATGAATATGTAATGTATTTGGTCCTCATATGTAAATTTTTGATGTATTCCACTCGGTTGAATGGATGATCCCCACTTGGTTGGGTGATGGATGTATGTATTAAGTTCTTTGGTGATAGGAAGGTCTTGTATTGTTTCTTCTTAAAGAACATCCTTTTTGCAGATCTTGCCTACAGTCAGGGGGAGCATGGTCAGCACAGCAGGACAGAGATTTCAGCATGTACTCTGGGGGAGCACAACCCTTTTCCCTTGATGACAAAGGGGGAGAATGATCTTGGTGGATCTTGGTGTTGGCATCAAGTCCAAAGGGGGAGATTGTTGGCATTATGGCACAGGTGTTGTCCTTGATGGCAACCTTCTTTGGTAACAGATCTCAGTTTAGGCACTCAGAAAGTAGAAAAAGACATATACGCAGGTTCATCTAGACTAAGGCGCGTATACACACGGGTTATACATTACAAAAGCGCGTATATGTTGGTGATCATCCTTTTGGTCCATGGCAGTTAGATATTGGAACTTGAACCTATGTTTTGGACCATGGTGTCTCGTCAGATGTGTCGATCCCTAGTTTTGGGTTCATGGTATTGAAATTTTATGGTTTTGGAACATGGTATTGGGGAAGGCCTAAGACTATAAAAGAGGAAGGAGATCTTGTGACAAATGATCATCTGAATTATTATTGAAGATCTGACAAAGTGCTAGAGCTGGTATATTGGGTGGTGATGCAGATCTGGATCTGAAGGAAGGAGGAACCTTAGCGCAAAAAGGAAGGATAAGTTCTATTCATGGGCCATAATCTTTAAGACTGAATGATAGTATCTTTGTATGATTTTGATCTACTAGATGTGGCGCTTTTCTGATCTATAAGTCTGATAATCGGGGTTAATTAGTGATTGAATATCTGGAAGAGCGTGTTGTCTTTTATAGATCTGTACGCAGGTTTAGTAAAGCGAGGGCACATATACACGCAGTTTTGGTGAAGTGAAGGCGCGTATAAGTAGGTTGTTCCATACACAGATGCGTATGCACGCAAGCTGCAGACTGTCGAAATTGCGTATATTCTTTAAGTTGTGATCTAGCTGTTTCTGCTAATTGCTGTTGTGTTGTGGGTTCTGTTGTGTGGTTTCTGGTACTGTGTTTGGGTACAGCTGGCAGAGGAGTATCTACTTAACTTCAGATCTAGTTGGTGAAAAGGAGTTTGGATGATGAAGATTTTCTTGATGATTGTTTGATGTTCATGGATCGAGTCTGAAAATTGATGAAACGTGGTCCTTGGAAGAAAGAGAAGGTTGTAGCCTCCTGTAGGCCAGCACCTACATACTAGTATCTTGGCTAGTGCAAGAGCTAAGGGGGTTGTAGCTCCCTTCCATGAAAAGCTGGAGAACGAGAGAGAGTTGTAGCTCTCTGCAGGTTGCAGCCTGCATACTGGTAAAAAGATTGCACCAGTATATTGTAAAAGAAGTTTTCTAATTGAAAAGAAGATAGAGACGAATTGCAGCAGGTGGTTTTCACCCACATTGGGTTTCCACCTTATATCTTGTGTTCTTGTGTGTGACTGTCTTTTTTCTTTGTTTTACTATCTCTGGTTACTGTTATTTGATTCTGCATCACAGATTAACAATCATCATCAGAAGATTAAGTAAAGTAAAAGCTTGTTTTGTATACGCGGGTTTCCTTCTGCATAATCGCGTATATACGCAGGTGCATTAAACTAAAGTAGCGTATATCAGTTGTTTTTGAAAGAGGAATAATTATCTTGATAATACTGATTCACCCCCCCTCTCAATATTATTTCCAACAAAGAATACTTCCACCAGGACAAAGATGTAATTGCTGGCAGCCCTTCATGCGTATAATGAACCTGGTTATGTAATAGACATTTTGATTTGTAAGTCAAACTGAAAAACATTTCCATGTACATCACAATGGGATCGCAAAAGTCAGACTCCGTTTGCTGCCCCGACTTCGCAATACATACTTCCAGCTGCACATTGTCAATGTAAACATCTGTAGGCAACGCTATTATTTCTTGTTTTGAAGGAGGAAGAGTTTCCAAGAACTTGTTGGGATCTCGGAAATCATATGACTGGATATGCTCATTCAAATACTGAATCTCCTTCTCAAGTTTTTCAACAATTAACTCAGAGACACCAATTTTAGTTTCAAGAGGAAACTTCGGAGATTTCACACATTGAAGCAAGGCACTGAAAAATTCTTCATTAATTTCAATATCCACTAACCAATCTCTAACTTCTTTTACAGCTTCACAAAGTGCAGGGTTTGCCACATACCCTACCATTGCATAAATGGATCAGCAAGTGCTGGAATGTCTAGATCGAGTTGGAGTCGCCAGGTGAATGTTTCAACCTATATATGTGTCTGACTGCTGTCCACCATCAGCATCAGATCTGTAACTTGATTTCATGTACTGGGACAAGAAAATCAACAAGTCGAATGTCACATCAATAGCAAACCATCTTCCCCAGTATGGTCGCCACTATGTTAGCACTCAAATCTGCCTCAGGTTGAAAAAGACGAGGTTCGAGGCAACATCAAACCAAGCTCAGCCTCGTAGCTAGCCCTATGAGGACATGAGAGGGCTCTCTCTGGGTCTATCTCGGAAAAAAGGTTTTCAAAGGGGCTGAGATGACCTATAGTGAATGCGGATTTTAAACTAGTAAAGAGATAAGAAAAGGGTATTTTAATAAATGGTTGGGTTCTCTGGGCTACACGGGACAAAGACAGCAAGAGCAGGGGAATTAAATGAAAAATGCAGATTATCTCATGAGGCAAGATAGGCAAGAGCTTAAGCATCCAATTTGAAATAATGTGGAGTGAGTGAACTATTTGAGAGGTTGACAAGAGCATAGAAGATGAATCCTTGTCAAATAGAAGAAAACATTAAATATGAACACTTCCTCAAGACGGAGAAAATAAATTGAATTCTGCCTTTCTCACTTAAAAGTATTCATTTAGAAACGATTACGAATGAACTGAAAACATTACAAGACACATATGAAAACAAAGGAAGAAACACAATGCTAAGCTATTACCACAGGGATCTCCTGAAACAGAGCTACATCATTTCATTAATCTCCAACTAGAACTGTACAATGAAACACTGTTTTTCTCCTCCCTAGCTTTTAGAACTCTTCCCGCCCCTTTACAAGTGATTTTTAATACACTAAATAAAACTCAGAAAGGAGATAACTGACCGATGAAAATAGGGCATTGTCACATCAATAATCATGAAAATAGGAAAACTCTGCTCTAAAAGGAATAGTGTTGTATTTGTTTGTTGATGGCCAATGAAAGGGCGGAAAACCATAGCTAAAGACCTTTTCGAATCACAACTGAAAGAAAAAATAGGACCCCAATCTTACTTCTTTGCTGTTGTGGATGTCTTCTCTCTAATTTTGGCTCTCGGACTATTTATTTCCCCTTACCAAATAAAGCCAAATTTTAATAAAAATAGCAAACAAAGTTCCACAACTACTGCACAAACTCTGATCGCTCTTTTTCTAACTGAAGTCATAAATAGGAATACGAATCCTATTCTTTTGCTATGATGAATATCTTCATTTCAAATTAGCCTTTCAATCTCTGACTGCCACTTGTTTTTCCTTTATTTTATAACTTATTAACAAAATTCTATTTGAATAAAAAACTAATTTTAAAAAATAGTTTTTAAACTAAAATGATGACAACTATGCCCAGAGAGGGTTGAATTTCTTGTAGTGTTCCAAGTTGTCTATTATCGATCTTTGAACATATTTTATGAAAAGGACCAAAGGCTCCTTTGATGCTTCACTACTTAAAACATCAGGGCATCAAGCATTGTCTTATTCCCATCCTCACCAACAGAATGCTCGAAACTCCAACACTATATGAAAGATTTTGTTGGCAGCATTGCAAAATACCCATAGCCATCGCCACAAATATCCACCATGTTATTTACACCATAAACTGGTTTATCAAACCGGACTTCAACTTTATTGGGATCCAGCAAAAGTATCACTCGACCTTTGGTACCAACTGATGGCTCTTTGCTTCCGGTCCCAATTCCTGTATTCATCTCAAGAGAAAACCATCCCAGCTTGTGCTATTGGAGAACAATTTTAATATTGCATTGGTTTGCAGTATAAGCCTAAAAGCCCATGACTTCCTTCCATCCATCCATCACTTGCAAGCCGATTGAGGCGTTCTGCATGAAACTGGTGACAAAAACAAAATTGTTTGGCTCTGTTACTGTATGGGTAGTGCGCCTACCCAGTGCGTAGCGCGCACTATGTATGTGCAACGCGCTATGTTACATTCATATGAAAATACATTGCAGAAACCCATTAGGCCATTACTTTACAATGACATGCACTGATATGACCTCTTTTCTGGTTGCCTCAAAATTCAAATGACCTTGGGAATGGTTGAATCGGAGATCGGTAGAGGTATTTGGATTACTATCAACAATATTTGATTGTGAATGTGAAGGTAAAGATGAATAGGACTGAGGAGGGTTGACATCTACAAAGGGAGGTTGCATAAGTGGGGAAAGACTGGGGTCCTTGCAGGTGAGCAACGAAGTAACCTGAGACATGGCAGGATGTAGAACTGCAGAAGCTTGAGTGCACAGGAGAGTTATACGAGCAATGTTAATTGCCTCACCGTGGTGATGTTTCTCTATGTTGTCATCAATTATCTTTGAAAGTGTATGTGATATATAATGATTCCACACCAACGCTAGAAGAGATTGTGATGTATAAAACGCACTGTGATTATTTCTGCCACTAATAATCTCCAAAACAAACACCCCAAAACTGTACACATCAACTTTTTCGATCAATTGGCCATGCATTACATAGTCTGGAGCTACATAACCTAAAGTTCCAGCAATCCCCATGCTCAGATGAGATTGATCCTCGGGAATGACTCTGGCCCACTGCCTTTGTCTTTTAATTGATTTTCCAAGTTGAAATGAAAACTCTTGTCTATCTGTGGAAGGGTTGCTGAAGCTGGTGCCATTGAGGAACTGTAGAGCTTTGGAGCACTTTTGACAAATTTACATATTCTGAAAAAACAGATTTAATGATTTCTTCATCAAAACAGGGTTTTGAAGAAGAATCAATCTCACATTATTGACGATGACATTCTTGAAACACTTACTGAAAACCAACCGTGGACTCAAGAAAGTGAAATGAATCTTTTGATCAAAATGGTGTTTAATGACTGCCAGTGATGGGAAATGAACCTTGGTGAATTATACTCTGACAGAGAACTGACAAGATTGAGTCTAACATACTTTAAGGGATATTATTTTTCTTGCAATGTGTTTGGTCACAAAGCCATTGATTGCCATAGAAGGAATATGAAACATATAAGATGTTATGCATGTAACAAGTTTGGGCATGTATCAACATAATGCAAGAACAAGTCTATGGATCGTTGTAGATGATATGGTAAGAAACCTAATAAGAACATTGAAAAAGATGGATCCACCAAAAAACAAGAAAAGGAAGATCATATAAGGTATGGTCTTGCTCTTTGCTCATTCGAAGACAAGATGAATTGTACATAGATAGTTCCTCCTCTCATCAAATGATTGGATACAAGAGTAAAATGAAGCATCCGATGAAGAACCATCATGGTAATGGTATTCTTGGAATTGATGTTTAAGCAAAATTTCTAGGACCAGGTATAGTCAGAACAGACTCAGGAGGAATTGAAAGTATGAAATTTTAGTATTCCACTTGTCATACACGAACCTTATGAAGACAAGTCATGTACATACGTGATTTTGAAACTTCACAGTTCCGTATATGTTGGTTTGATGAAAAAACAATGGGAAAGACTCAGAAAAATGGTATGATATGGTTCAGTTAATTATCAATTGTCCTTTCTGTTTTGAAGGATGATGGTTACAGTCTATTGATACTATTTAGAAGTTCTTTTGGCGCTCATAAGTTGTTCATGCCGTGACATATAATTGGTTTATGATGATTCCTTGATGACTCTTACTGAGATATGAAATGAACATATGTCACAGTGAAAAGTTGGCACATGTTCAGGGGAAGAATTTTCTATGCTTCTAATAATGCATTGTTGGCATTATGTTCTCTTTAGAAGTACTTGGTACATAAGTATGCTTAATAACGATGATGATTCTTATGTGGCTGAAGTCTTTAAATGATGCTTCATACTATGCTGCGGTCATGGGTTTCCTATGATGAAATGATAGATGATACTTATATTTCTTGAGCCACATATTTGTTTTGATGCTTCTCATCAAATTTATGGATGATTCAGATGATTATTTTGATGATGAATATATTACATATGTTATGTTTCTTACATGGTGATCTTCATAAGTTCAAGGAGAAAAAAAGAGCTTGATTACACAACTTCATTATTTGATGATGATAAATGCACTCATTTCTTTTATGCTGCTATCATCATGCCTTCAGAGATGCATAAATTTCATATGGTTCACTTATGGATGAGGATTCCTATAGTTCTTGGTACTCACATGGTATATTGTTTTATGATTTTTTCACTTGATGGTATCAAGAAAGTTTGAAAAATTATTGTGATCTCTTCACATTTATGATAAGCTAGATACATGATGGATACATTACAGATAGGGATCACATGAATGATTACTTAAATTTCATATTGGTAAATGATGTTGGTATAAAATATATTCTTGTATGAAGAAAATTGGCCAAGTGAATGGTGTTATTGTAGGTTTCATGAAGACATGGCTATTTGGAGACATGGTTTACCTAGTCACAAAATGATGATGATAAGAAATGATGAATACTTCTTCCTATAATGATAGGCTTGGTTCTCACATATGTTGATTATCATGGTTGGTTCTTATCAGATGTGGGTTTTTGTGGAAATAACATGCAACTCTTGCTACGGTGATTTTATGATGATGTTATGGTCATGGATGATGACTATGCTATTTTCACATGTATATGATACGATGTGAATGGTTTTGTGAAGATATAGGCATTACTTCTTGGAGCTATGATATATTATTAGTTGATTCATGAAAGGCTATGTTTTGATGAACATAGATTAAGGATTTTTACACTAAAGAAAAAGAGCAAGTTGATCTTGATAAGGTCAAGAAGATTTGTTGATAACACATATATATGAGAATCTATATGCAGTATACTTTGTCATAGGTTGATGATATTAAAGCTACATTGTCTTTTCTTGTGAATTGATGATGAACATATATTGGGGTTTTCTTGATGCTTCTGAGAGATGCTTATGGTGGAGATCATATATGGTGTATGATAGTTTCCGATAACTATCATGTTATTGTTTTTGGCTTTTGTTATAAATATCATGTATAGCATTTAATGGAAAGGTCATGTAAGAACCTATGATGTAATAACTGTCATATTCAGTCATCTATGGACTTTTGAGATCATGTGAAATATGTAATCCCACTTGGTTGGGTGATTGATGTAAGTATGGGTCCTTGGTGAAAGGAAGGTCATATTTAGTTGAGTCACAAAGAGATGCATTTCATTTTACATCCGCTAGATATTTCGGCATGTGCACAGGGGGAGAATGATCAGAGAATTCAACATTTACTTAGGGGTAGCATGGTTAGTATTCATACTCAATAGTTCATATATGGAAGTCTTCATTTAACATTGGTCAACCCTTTTCCCTTGATGTCAAAGGGAGAGAGTAGCTTGCTGTTTGGAGAGTATCTTGATGTTTTGAAAGGCTTGGTGCTTGGCTTGATGCTATTTACAAGTTGTGGTAAGCAAACACCAAAGTGGTTTCCATCAAGTCCAAAGGGGGAGATTGTTGGCATTATGATGCATGTGTTGTACTTGATGAAAACTCACTTGTAACAAAAAATGTATATTGTAACTAGATGAATCCACATGTCAGTTTAGAGGTGACAAAATGATGGAACAAAATACCAGAATGATGGGTCAAAGGTTTAGAGATCAGAATCAAAAATTTGATAAGGGGAGATTGTTGGCATTATGTGTTGTCATTGATGGAAACCTACCTGATGAGCTTTTGTTGATGACAACCTATTTGATGAATGGAGTCCTACTTGATAAGTTATCTCGTGATGAAATTGTTCTTATTAAAGGTATAAATAGGAGGTCCTTATAGACGTGACATAATGCATGGTAGTTCAGAGGAGTCAGTTTAGAAGAATGATAAAGTTGGAAGTTAAAGAACTATATGCGGGTTCTGTTAAGCCAAGTCACGCATGAAAGTGATTTTAGTGAAGAAAAGTAGCGTATGGTTTTTGCAGCATGGTATTCTAAATACCAGGGGCCCTTAACATGGTATTGACCCATAGTAATAAGCGCGAAAACATATATTGATCCCGTCAAATATTACCACCAATAGTAATGTAGTTTTGACCCGTGCTATTGAAAAAGGCTAAAACTATATAAGGTGATGAAGATCGAAGTCTGTGTATGTCTGTGCAAGTGATGGAAATATTATAAAGATTTAGATCAAAAGAAAATATGTATGTTATAGGTTTTTGATGCTTTGATTAATCTAAACTAAGTATGCACCTGAAAGTTTGATGATGGATGAGATCCAGTAGATATGAAATAATTATGCACTAATTAATACAATCATGGATCAAGATCATGAGACCTGAAATGATTTTTTTATTGTATGATCTGAAAATGGATTGAGTAGATCTAAGTAATGGCGCATGTTTTTATCTCTGAATATTATTATCTAGGTCTTTCTCAAGTTCTGAAGAGTTATGCAATTTTAGGTCAAAATTTGCAGATCTATATGCTAGTTAGTCTTGAGAAAAGCATGTATACACACAAGTTCGCTTCTTCAAAATAATGTATACAAAGTAAGGGTTTCTATTCATAAATTATTGATCAACCTCATCATTTTTTCTATTTCTATGTTATCTACCAATGATGTCCTCATGTTGATCTGGATTGAGTGATAATGTCTGAATTCGAACTAATTGAATGATGAAGTTGAAATTGGTTATTCATTGATTGAAGAATACTTACTGATTGTGATTCAATATCAGAGAGAGTTATGTGATTGATTTAGAGTGTTGTAGTAGATTTGAGTATGATTCAATGTTCTTTTAAAAAATTGCAGTGGTCAAGTTTTTAGTTTTTAGTATATTAACACTTGTACGAAGGTTTCTTTACAGAAAAGCGTGTATGCACACATGTTACCTTAAGTTAAGTAGCATATTCATTTTTGGCATTTGAATGCTCAGGACTGTAGCTAATTTTGTGTGTTAAGGCGACATTCTCGGTTTAGTTCTGTGTATTGGTTACAATGATTTGTTGTTTCGGTTGATTGGTTGAGTTTTGATTAAGTGTGAGTTGATTGGGTTTTCAGTGAATGGTTTATTCAGTTGGGTCAGGGATTGATGATTTTGTTTCAGTGATTGGTTCATTCAGTCATGTCAGAGGTTAATGATTGGTTTTAATGATTGGTTGATTCAATTTTGTCAGAGATTAATGAGTTTGCTATAGTGATGAGTTAGAGTTTGATTATTGATATTGAGCTTAAGTGTTGATAATGGGTATAGTCTGAAAATTTGATGAAACGTGGCCTACAAGCTATGATGTGGTGTGACAAATGGATCCAGTGTCAAAGTTTATGAAACTTGGTCCATGGATGTTGCTAAGGGTTGGAGACTTCAGTGAGGAAGTTGAAGCTTCCTGCCAATAGTAGCCCGTGATGAGATTAGGGAGTTGGAGCTCCCTTCTAGTAGGAGTTGGAGAACAAATGAAGGTTGTAGCCTTCTAGAGGTGGGTGCCTACATACTGGTATAAGTCTGCACCAGTACAAGATTGTAAAAATATTTTCTTTATATTGAAAATAAGACAAAGATGACAACATTGTTTGGTTTTTTCCCGCATTGGGTTTCCACCTTAAATCTTGGTGTTCATGTTTGTTTCTCATGTGTGATGGTTTAATTTTTTCTTACAACACATGCTTACTATTTATCTAATGTTTAATAAAGTACTGATGCACTCGCTAAATACCAACATATGATGAATTAACTGAATCATTAGTTCACTCGATGTATGCAATTTTTCTTAAGAATAGACACGTACACACACATGTTCCTTTCAGTAAAGTCATGTATAGAAATATGAATATGAAATGAAAAAAGTTATTGATTTGAAAATACTGATTCACCCCCCCTAGTATTTTTCCCAAAAACACACAATTAGAATAAATAGATAATATCTATCTCGTGATAAATCAGAAACCATGAGTTATTAATTTCAATTAATGTGAACATAAATCTTAATGTGCATGTAACCATCACTTGGTGATATTGTAAGGCTTTTTTTATCTTTGGTAAGCTCATAGCTACCTCCCCTATAGTGGATGCTTCTTGAATATGTGCCACTAAATCATCTCCTTTCTCATAAGGACATTTTTTAACATATTTGGGTCCTCAACGTTCCCATCACTATAGTGGGTGTTTTGTTGCTTAGTAAAATTCAGATTTATTATGTTGTTCCATACGCATTGGCTCACCTTGAAATTAATATTTTTTTCGCAACCTCCCATAATGTTATTGCTGTTGATTTGTATATGGATCTTTGGGACTTGTAGCTTTTACCCCTTTAATATTTTACGAATGTTTCTGTCTCTTTTTATCGACCCATTTTTTAGTATTATCCCCTTTCTATTTCATCTGTTGGTAGCATATATGGGCCTTCCAAATAGCCTCATCCATAGTTTTTGGGTTATCAAATTCTATCCGCTCCTTCTTGTATGTCAACCAACTACTAATGAATCTTTGTAGTTTTTCATTCTCCTCTCATATGTCAGGAACATACATTAGTAATCATATAAATTTTGTGATAAACTAATCGATAATAAGCTAACCCACTTTAAGGTCATGGAACTCTTTTCTTTTCCTTCATAAAATCATTTTGTTAAATATTTGTCTTTCAAATGTCCTGGAAGGTTTCCCACGTTACTTCTTCATCATTAATACTTCATACTATCTTAATATCTTCCCATCATAACGTGTCTTTTCCTTGCAACTGGAAGAGTTCTAGTTGAGCCTTCAAGTTGTTATTGTATTCATAAATCTAGAATTATTTATTCATATTGATCAACAATGCCTTAACAACTTCTTCTACCTCACCATCAAATATAGGGGGTTTAATTTTCTTCAAATCTCCTAGTAGTTTAGTTTTCTATCTCTTAGACCCTTTATGAGCTCACACATTGCCAAATTTTTCCTCATTATCTTCTTGACCACCATCAGACTCCGAGTTATCATCTCTGAGCCTGTGTGCCCCAACCTCATTCCTATGATCACGACTTTGGTTGGGAGGTATATGATCATTTCATTTAGACATATTTTTCATGATCCTTTCATATTCCTGCATCAACATTCTGTTATCATCTCTTAGCCTTGCCAACTCATCTTTTAATTACTAGACTCTATCGAATAATTCAACATTTTTATTTCGAGATTCTTCTCCTAATTGGACCCAGATTTTTGGGGTTTTAGTGAATGATGTTGATTGTACTCCCATCAATGGTCATATGTGGGTGTACTTCCACCTCCTTTCCTCGTAATGGTTCCTTTATTTACACATGAAAAAATATTATTATTGTACAGATCACCCAATCAAGCCACATTATTGGAACTCATCTCTAATAATACCTCTAACATATCTCAGGAATTTTCTTTGTTTACTCTACAATATCATACATTGGCATAATTTTAGAAGTATATTTGTTTAATATGACAATATTAGAACATCCATATGATTAATCTTAAAGCATAAAATAAAACTTTATGGTTACGATGAACCAAATTTAGAAGGGTTATTAGTTTTTATAACCAACATAGACTTTTTAATGTGTCATAGTGATTGATGACATCGACGGGAACTTTCTAGAGAGTCCTTTTGATTCATGCCACTTCATGTCTTAGTTCCTTTCTAGAGATGTGGGAAAAATCTACATTGTAGGTACCTAGCATTTTATCAAATGGTGGAGGTGGATGTGGGTGATTACCGAGTAATTAAACACCCTACCCTAGCATCCCACCACTCATTGAAACTTTGCTTCCCTAAGAATTTTGTCTCTGCAACTATTGTAAGGAAAACTATGCCACTAGAAACCCTTCAATGGATTTACAACTTCCATGTATCAACTACCCTCATGGAATTGTACGTGTTCTCTTTTTACCTTGAGTTTTCATGTCTTCCCCCCATTTTATGCTACTCATACATTAAATTTGTTCTTATTTAGGTTGGGTGGGATTACCTTACTCCATAGGGCTAATTATCGACACTTACAACTTTAGGGTCTTTGTAGGTGAGGAAAACCATATTTGAAATAATTAGACTTTAACATTCAACACATTCTGAGCATTAATTCCTACACAAAATACCAGGGGAAAAGATGGTTGGAAACGAAAATTGTTTTCTCAATTAAATATGTAACTTTACTTTCCATGTCCTCAAAATTTTCTTAGCCATTTCTCTCATCATGGAACATACTTATGGACTTAAGTTTTCCTGTGTGGTTATAGGTACCACACCCTGTAAATTTCTTTCTGTAACCTTACACTCAACCTTCATCCAAATTTTTCGAGGTTCCTTCCTAAACATGACTCACTTATTTTGGTTTGTTGGTTTGTTGTACGTTCTAAACCTTTCTCACACTATGAGGGTTTCTAGGCCATGACCGACATGATGTCTACTCCTCAGTAACTAGGGTTTTATCTTTTCTTTTTTAGAAGTATTTTAAGATGTTAGTCCTTTTTTTTAAGTCATGACCTCATCCCTATCATGACTTCCTTCTCGGTGAAGTATGGAATTACAAACTGCTAGATGTATAAATTATATCTTGCAAAGAATGGTACTACCAGTGGAGTGACCTTAGTTCTTTAGAAGAATTAGTGTACGTGAGTGTGTAATTTCCTTAGACTGTGTTTAATTAAAGGTGTCGTCTTTAGCTATTTACTAGTGATTGCATTTCATGCTATGCTGAAATTGGAATGACATTATTGTTTCTTTGTTCTTATTGTTTGAGATGCTTTCCTGAGATATTATAATCATTTTGATATCAAACAACTGTGTAGAATCATTATATGCATTCTAGTTTTGGAATGTTGGTTCAGTTGTTATATGAAATTTTATACTGATGAGCTCTCGTAATTCCTTGTGACGAATTATTTCCTAGTTTTAAAATGTGCTCAAATGATTTAAAAGAGACTTATTATATTTATTAGATGTCATGAACATGCTCAATTACTATTACTATTTAATTTTTTCTTATTCAGTTATAGCTCCTATTTTTTTCTTAAGAGAATTATTGGTTACCTAATAAGGTTAATCTTTTTTATTTCTTTCTTTTAAATAAAGCATTGATCCGGATTTAAACAGGAACGCAATAGATTACAGAGATAACCATAAATATAGAGATGCGATAACCATAAATA
>APFE031498898.1:125409-167011 GCA_000404065.3 Pinus taeda
AAATATTTACATATTAACATAATTCTCGTTCTGTCTTGCATAGAAATTACATCCAATAATACTACAAAAGTCCCAAAATAGCCAGTATCTGAAAACAGAAAAAGTAGGGGTGTACATCTTCCCTCCTTGAAGTAAACACCATCGTCGATGTTTCCTGAATTTCATTTTTTTCGAAGGTTCAAAATGAAATGCATCCTACATTTCTTTGCATGTTTCCATAACTTTTCAAGAGGTGATTTACATTTGTATCCGTCAAGTCATTATCATCCTGCACCTAACAAAACTATCCAGATGCACCCCACAAGGTTAACAACATCAATATAGCATAACAATTACACAATAGGTCCCTTTTGTATATTTATTCACAACTATGCCAAGTGACATGGATGACATTTAATAAGAAATTCATAACATGATATTGCCAATTTATTTTCATATTGTTTACACAAATGAAAAATAATTAAGGACTACTTATCTTGTTCCTTTCTTGTGATCCATTCTAGTGGCATGTCACATGAGGAAAAGTCCTATTTTATGTTTTTATTTCAATACTATCATATCAAATATTCATCAATGATCCATATATTAAGTGTAGGACAACCTACTATCTCTGCCACTTTTATGGACATTACATTATTGTCAATTCTTCTCCAAAGTGGACTTAGTCAATTGCATCCTGATTTTTCTACCACTTGTTTCCATAGTTTTCCATATGCCCACAAAAGTCTGAAGAAAACAATGACTTCACAATACCCAAATAGATAACTAAGGGTTATATTTAAATACTCAAGTTTCATGGTCAAAACAACAAAATGTAGCTTCAAAGATCTACAACACTCCTTTCCATTTTTATACGTTATTTGTTATTTTCGTTTAGCTCACCCCCTTACGTTCTTTAGTTTGGCCCACACTGCAAGTTATTAATGAATATTACCTGCATCTTACTCTTGTGTATAATAACATAATATCCCCCCTTGCATTTCCATGTGCAATGACTATGTAAACACACAAAATGTTAGTATAATTGTTTTGATCAATTTCCAAATACCATTTTATACATCACACATAAATGTGTGTGTGTCTATACACACACACACACACACATTTATGTGTGATGTGTGAAAATTTATTTGGGAATTGATTAAAACAATTATACTAACATTTTGTGTGTTCGTATAACAATACATCAACTAGCAAAAGTTAAGTTTAAGGATTTCCCCTTCATAGTTATGGATGCACCATTCCACTATAAAATTTTCTTCATGCTTATCTTTCTAAATCAATTGTATTATTATTATTTTAGGAGATTCAACCAACATTCCTAGTCTATCTAGTTTCATTATTCTAATCAAGCTTTAATTAACACTCATTTAATCAACCATTTTTTAGGGTTTGGTTCAACAAAATCTAATTTGTGAAATTTATAACGAAACAAAAACACTGATCTTTAATCCCATACAAAATTGAGATCATTTCATACTTAATATTGATGTGAATTATTGTATTACTCAACAATCCCCATTGTTCTTAGACTTAGAATAAGAAATAATAGGGACCCTTTAAAATTTTAGAAATAAGTCCTTTCTTATTTTAATAAAATAGAACAGTTTTTATGTTTATCCCCTTTTTTACAAATAAAAAAGGAAAACATTTTAAAAGGTATATTGCAAAATAAAACCCTTTCTATGCCTAAGAGGCTTTTCATAGTTCTTAGAAAATAATATGAAAATCGAAGAAATCCCTTAAACTATATTTCCATCAAAAGAACATTTAAAAACATCATCAATGTTTCTAAAGGTTGTTTTAGAAAATAAACGGAAATATCATAAAAGGATGGTCTCACTAAAAAACTACACGTGAAGCGCAATTGGCTTATCGACATTGACAATTTCAAAATGAGTATCGTTGGCAAATCATCGACAGTGGACCACTCATAGTGAACTCCAAATTTCGAACTGCCGATAGCGATATTGCATTACATCAATTACCGGTATCGCATTTCGTTAACTAAGAGATGCTGATATTGCATTCTACTAAGTCACGACCTTCGGATATTGGACAACCCACATCTCTATTCACAAAAAATCAACATAATATCGAAAATCACATTTCGTAAGGTCATGTTAATACAACCCGATAGCGAAACACCGATAGAGCAATTTTTCGATATAATGACAAGTGTCAACATCACGTGAACAAATATTTCGAGGTTTTTAAACAATTTGTAATAATTTGATTTAATGTAGAAGTATTTGTCATTACAAAGCACATTCAATTGATAAGACTCTTTGCATTTTATGAGTTCTTTTCACTCATCCTGGTTTGCTTCTTATAGGTGAATTCTGATAAAAAAAAGTTCAAGTAAATGTCAAGGATAATCAAAGCGAAGAGAAAGTCCATAATTCCACCACAACAAATTTCCCCCCTAAAGAAGTTCCCAAGATGTCTCCATTTTTTACCGATACTACATGCACTCGAGACACAGGGTCCTCCTCCTAGGAGGTCATATACAAATTGTTCAAGGATGAAAGCCCAAGGGTAATTGAAAATCAAAGTTCTAGTGTTGATGCTCCCGCTCGAGATGTTAGCACTACATGAACTGATGTGGCTAATTGGTTTTTGTATAGAATTGCTAACCATCCCAAGATTCTACCCTACACAGATATGGTAAGATGGGTTGTTCGCCATATGGATATTACAGATAGAGTTTTTATGACTCCAATGAAGACAATCATTGAATCGTTCAAGGATGAATACTTAAGGAAAATGCATTGTTTTCCGCTACCACAGAAAAAGTATGATATTCAATTTGTCTAGATGTTCATGCAAGAGAATCTGAACCCAACATAGCTTATGAGAGAATGGAGAAGGGAGCCAAGCAAAAAAGAGTGCGAAGACAAGATATGTATTCATTAACCTCTATTGTTGGTCCTTTCTCTCATATCATTGTTATGATGTGTTGTCTCTATTGTTACCCCAATACACAGACATTCTCATAGGAATGGTTGTTGCTAATAGAGGCTACTTCTCATGGCTATATCATGGATTGGGAAAATATTTTTTTCCAATAATTCAACTAATCAAATCTGTAGTTAGAGATAGAAGCATGATATTATTAAGAGGACTGCTCCCACTTTCTTTATGAGTGGCTATATCATGGAATCTATTTGTTTTTCTTATGATTTCCCATCTCTAGGATGGAAGCGGATAATTTAATACCCTATAACTATTCATGTTTACCTTGATATCATATGGGAAACCAAGTATCATCCTGATTTTTATAAAATATTTCATGAAATTATAGTCCCCTTTCACGAAGAGGTATTTGGTAGAAAATCATGTAGACTCTATGAATAAGATAATAGAGACTTAAAGGCATTAGGAAAGTGGTTTGGGGAAGAATAATTTACTTATATTTGAGTTTTTCGGAGCCTTGCCCATCCTCTGTTGCCTCTTTTTGTCCCAGATAAATTACTGGCTAAAGAAATTTCCTACCAAATAGTTGGTAATGGTTTGAGTAAAGCTCTCAAGGATGCCAAGTAAACTATTTGGCCTCCTTTTCCTACTTCTTGTGGTACCTATACATTGGAAAATTTCAATCATGCTTCGCTTGAAATTGATCAAATCAATGTCTTTACTTTTCCAACCATTCCAAATAGGAGATACGATCCAATGGGGTTGCAAAACATGTCACGAAGGAAGCAAGAATCAAGCAGTATTCAATCCAGCCTTATAAATTTGATGATTTATTTGAGATGGTTCTAGACTATTCTATGGTTAAAACTTTGGTGGAAAAACATATTACTCCAAAAGAATTGATTAGGTTCAATCAATATCGTAATTGGAGAATAGCCCATATTCCAAAAATTTTGTTAAGGCAATCTCGACAGAATCCTAAAGTTTCAAATACATCAATCTCCTCTTCGAAGAATCCAATTATTTCCAAAGTCTCAAAGATAGCTAATGCAGTTGTTGAACAAATGATGAAACTTAAATAAGAAAATAAGTTGGATGAAGTGTGGGAGGATTTTAATCATGTCTTATCAATTGAAGAAACTTAAGATATGAATAATACAATCAATAAAGAAACAAAATAGGCTCTAGAAACTAAAGGGACAACCTCTTTCACTATTGAGGCTCCCAAAAATATTATTTTTTTTGAGACTCCAAAAAAGGCTACTACTTGTGAGGTTTTTGATTAAATTATTGTTGTTGAGGATATGGAAATTATCCTAGCATTTCCTACTTCAGAGATAGTCCTAAGAATGGAATAAATCCCTCATTTGGATGTATTTAATAGTTTGAAACATAAATCAGTAATGAGTAGGTCATGAAAGAAGAGAATGTTGGAAAAAGTACAAGCATTAGTTTCAAATGAGACTCCTTTTTAAGTTCTATGGAAGCAGCCCAAATGTAACACCCCTCACTTGTGTGTTAAATTATTATAAACCTAAGTTAAGGAAACCTAGGTGTGATAGCCTCCTTTGTGGGTTAAACTATTTTAAACCTAAGCTGAGGAAAGCTAGGTATGATATGTAATATGAAAAGAAAATATGTTATTAAATAAATTAATAAAATAAATCACTTGGAGGGTGGAGCACCAAGAGAGATTAGATTCTTGCCAAACCCCATTGAGGAATGGGTTAGAGATGAATCTTTCATGATGAAACTTCTAGATGTTAGGTCACTATACTACTAGTCTAACCCCTTATTGTTATTAGTACAACCTCCTTATTATATTGTTGTGCCCATGTAGTCCCCATATTGTTATTATTGTGCCCCATAAAAGCCCACTATTGTTATTATTTTGCCCTTACATTATTATTTTTATGTTGTCTCTGATTATATTATGACCCCTTAGACTCCTATATATAGAAAGGAAGTCTTGTCATTTGTATCATCGAAGAATTGTTCATTTGTGTAATGTAAAGTAGGTTGTTGGCTCAAAGAGTCTTATTTCTAAGGTGTTCATCTATCTTTTTCTATTTTTTTGTGAGCGGGTTTCATAATATTTGGCATCAGAGCTTTGGATTCTAGGGTTTTGCTGCTCCAAATAGGTCATCGTGGAATTTTCGCTATAGCGTTTTTCTGTGACGTTTCAGAAGAAAAAAAATAACCCATTTGAGATGAAATTGTGCTGAAAATTGGGTCCAAATTTCAGAGCTGGTCTCGCTATATTTTCGGAGATATGGTCTGAGGAAGTTAGGGTGTTTGCAAGCACCAAATTTTAAGCTAAAATAGGGCATCGTGGGATGTTCACTATAACTCTTTCGCTACAAAGTTTCAAAACTTAAACCCAAATATCATTTGAGAAGAAATCAGTCTGAACCTTGTCTCTGAATTTTAGATCCCGTCTCGCTATATTTTCGGAGATATAGTCTGAGAAAGTTAGGTTTTTTGTAGACCCTCGAATTACATGCCAAACAGGTCACCTTGGGAAAATCATCATAACTTTATCTCTGAGCATCAGATTGAAATTTCATAAGAAGTTACAGAAAGAGGACTTCCTGTAGTTTTCTATATAGCAATTTTAGGTACTAAGGTGGAAAACGTGATATGTGGAACTTCGTGCAAGTTCGCTCTACTAAACTAGCCTATAATCAGGTCATCGTGAGGGATTTGACATAAAACATCCTTGCAGAATCCAATCTTTATCGGACTTGTGGGAATATAATGAGAACATAGAGAGCTACCGTAAGAAGAAATTTCAGAACTTGGAGATCTGAAATTATAGAGTTATAGTGGTTTCAATATCGATATCCAAAAATCAAGAAAAGCTGGTATGAGGAAATTTGATGGCAAAGATCCAGTAAATTGGATACTACAGATGAAGCAATATTTTGATCTACATGGTGTACCACTATTACAAAAGGTATGTATTGCATCTTCATATTTAGAGATGGATCAATTTTTATGGTCTAAAGGGATTTGTTCTCATAAACAACTTGTTACGTGGTCAATTTTCACGAAGGAAATGATAACACATTATGAGGATACAAAGAGCAACACCATAATAATTGGAAGAAAAAAGAGCAAAAGGGCTTTGTTACAAAGTGGAAAGAAAAATTATGGAAACAAGAAAGTTTACCCATCACAACTATAAAGATGGAAGTGTTGTTTCTCCTAGCCTTCCACAACCTACAAGGGTTACACCACAATAATTGGAAGAAAAAAGAGAAAAAGGGCTTTGTTGCAATTGTGATAACAAATACATTAAAGGTCATAAGTGTGATGAGAAGAAATTATTTTACATTGATTGTGGAGAGGAGGAAGAAAAGGATCAAGAAACATCAAAAGAAGAGTATATACACTAGGAACCAACCCCAGAGAAAGAAGAAATGAATCTGACCATATCTTGCAAAGCATTGGAAAGAATTACTGCTCCTCAAAATCTTAAGATAGAAGGACATATCATGAATAAAAAGGTTCAAGAAGTGATAGACCACGTCAAGAAAGAGAAATGAATCCCACCATATCTTGTAATGCAATGGTTAGAATTACCACTCCTCAAACTATCAATATAGAAGGACATATCAAGAAGAAAAATGTTCAAGAAGTGAAAGATCACATAGAGCATTAAGAAATGAATCTGACCATATCTTGTAATTCAATGGAAGAAATTACCACTCCTCAAACTCTCAATATAGAAGGACATCTCAAGAAGAAAAAGTTTCAAGCAGTGAAATATCACATCGAGCATCAACAACAAGTTCTCCAAATTTTAAAGGATAATGCCACTGTGGTGCAGAATCGAATGAAACAACAGATATATCAACATCACAATGAAAGAAGTTTTGATGTAGGTGATTGGGTATTTTTATGGTTACATACATACAAGAAAATGTCCCTCAAGCAAGCTATTTATGACAAGGAAATGTTGGCAATACCACACACACTTCAAAAATGATAACCTTACCTAATGGGAAGACACTTCAAGGTAGAAATGGTTCATGATAGTATTAAAATTTTTTTAGAACAAATATTATCCTCTGAAGAGAAACAAAAATGGGTCACAAAGATGTTGGGTTATGACTTTGAAATCATATACAAAAAAGGGAAGCAAAATGTTGCAGGAGATGCACTCTCAAGAAAGGATGAGGATGTGCAATCATTGTTGTGCACCATTTCTATTATCCAACTAGATTGGATAAACGAAGCAAGGTATGAATGGAAGAAGGAGGAGTAAGTGTGGCCACTCATTCAAAAGTTGTAGAAGATCCCAGTTCAAACAATATTGCTAGAACTTGACGAGGAAGGAAAAGTCATACTGGACCCTGGAGCAGTCACAGAAACAAGAACTCGATAGCTAATAAATCGATCAAATTCAGAGTATCTCATCTAGTGGAAGAACCTACCCACTGAAGATTCCACGTGGGAGGACAAGAATTTTATACAAAAGCAACAAGAACTACTTAAGCGTTGAGGACAACACTTTTTGGAGGAGAGGGGCATGTTAGGTCACTATACAACTAGTCTAACCATTATTGTTATTAGTACAACTCCCTTATTATATTGTTGTGCCCATGTACTCCCCATATTGTTATTATTGTGCCCCATAGAAGTCCACTATTGTTATTATTGTGCCCTTACATTATTATTGTTATGTTGGCTATGATTATATTATTACCCTTTAGACTCCTATATATAGAAAGGAGGTTTTGTCATTTGTATCATCGAAGAATTGTTCATTTGTGTAATTTAAAGGAGGTTCCCCCCATAAGAGGCTTATTTCTAAGGCGTTCATCTATGTTTTTCTATCTTTTTGTGAGCTGGTTTCATAACACTAGATGTGATTCTAGAAAAGACTGGATGCATGGGAGATAAATATCCATCGAACATAAAATCTTTGTGGGAGATAAAGGAAAGATTTTATGAGGAAAATCCTCATGGGAAATAAAGACGAGCTTTTCCGAAAAAGACCTGGGAAAATGGACAAATCCATAAAAGCGGGATGCCGCTAATGGAAACTAAGTCATGAAAGAGGGTATTAAATACCTAGTGCATTGACTAATTGAGGACAGTTGGTCCTTGGCAAGAAACTTGGCTTGGCGGGAACCATAGGTAATTCATGGTTGGGTGGTGGGACGTTTTGTATGTTGATTCTTACTCTCTCTCTCTGTTATTGTTCCAATTTTCTTATGAGAAAATTTCTTAGTTCTTCGCCATGAGAATGTTTGAATGAATTACATGTGCTTGTGTATTAATAGATTTAATGGTGTTTCCCTCTATTCTAATGATATTCACTTGTGTGGTATGTGTTTCATGTTAATCCTTACTTATTAGGATGTTAAATCATAGAATTCAGTTATATGGATTTCTTAATTACCTCTCTTATGGAAATGATGGATTACATAATGGATGTGATTGTCGTGTGATCTCATATGCATATCAAAGTTATTAAGATTGTCTTTACATTGATAAGAAAGGATATCATGCCTTAGTGTTCTGAAAATGTTCATGCATGCGATATAAGGAATCAGTGGTACATCATTTTAACTATGCATATATGGGTCTGTAAGATATCCAACGAATCTATCTGGAATATAGATATCCAGTGAATTTAACTTGAATATCACCAGGTTGACTAAGGTAACTAGTATGCCTATAAGGATATGATATTTCTAGTTTTGTGTGATAACTCGGTAAATGTTTATGCTTGTAGAATAATTATAATGATTGTCAGTATATGGTACGAGAACCAGGTAATCCGAACCATGGCTGTTCTAAGACTTGTATCTAGTTATGAAAAACTAGTTAGTTATGCATAATGAAAGAAGGATATAATCATGATGTAGGACCATCATAGTAGAGTTAAATTAAGGCCCATAAATTTTTAATGGATCAATCAAGTAAATTATTATGAGTTGATCGTTGCATGTTGTGGTTAGTCCTTTCCTACATCTAATAGATCATGTTTGATATTGATTTGACATATAAGCTCTATAAATAAACTTAAAAGTACACATCCTCCCTCTCTGTGGTCAAAATTGATAATGAATATGGAGTCTTTTATATAAATGTTAATAAGGATATAGTGGTTGGCTAAAGATACCCTTGATTAAGGTTCAATCTTAATGATAAATAACAAAACAATTTCACGTGAATGGGAGCCTATTAACAAATTTCAAGGGTAGGCTCAGGAGGTACGTTAGAAATGGTATCAGAGAAATCAAGTTCAAACCTTGTGGCCTATGGTCCAATACCCCTCCATAGCGTATGGACAAGTTTAAGCCTTAATTTTGCCTCACTACCACAAACTCTACTGAAGTATGCTCATATAAGTGTTAAATCTGGACTCCTTAAGATCGAATCTAAATATTAAAATTTTTATATAAAAGGATGGGGAAGCACATATACAGAGTTCTTATTGCATGCAATATTTAAAACGAATTCGTTAGGAAGGGACAACATAAATACACAGGTTGAACTGCTAAAGGGTTGATTTAAAAAAAATAGGGCCCCTATATAAAAAAAGGTCCTAATTGTTTAAATTAAGACAAGAGGGTTGTAAAGGGTGAGGATAGAATTGTGTGCTAGAATTAGCATATAACACAGGTTGATTATATAAAAATAAATAAACAATAATACAATCCAAAGTGTAAAAGAAAAAGTTAAGAGTTGGTTAATTTGAAGGTGGCATTTTGGTTAATTATTTATAATGGATGAACGCCTCATCAAGTGACATTCACTTTGAACAATCGAAGTTAGTACAAATTATTGTTTTGTTGAGTGTGGTAGAATTGAAACACCAAGAGATAGCAGAGAATGTGGGCATTGAACAACAAGTCAGATGTGGTCTATAAAAATGGAAAATCTATCAACGAACAATGACTTCCTACTAATCTCATCATATTTAATATAAGGATTTGGTTGGAAATTGACCAGACAAACTACTCATGTGAACACCGTAATAACGAGCATGTGCTTCACGATTCTCGACTTGCTATCATCGGTGGGGTCTCTTATATGCTGCATGAGGTAAATTACTATGTAGAATATGCGTCCATAGAGGTGAGTCTTCGGCCGGAATTTGGAATTCAAGAATTAGGTTGAACCTCATGATGAGGAACTCAATGGGAGAAACGTGTGACTCACCACATGATGGCCTCTCCCTTGCAGCTGGGTGCTGGATATGGGGATGTGATGTGTATTTTAGTGTGGAATGAATGCTGGTATGGGTAATCAAAACTAAGAAAATTTGACGACTGTTGTTTCTGTTTATACAAAACAAACCATGCCACAGTGCCTATTGGCTTGTATTGACCTGACCCAGGTTCAGAGGTGACTTAGCCAAGCAAATCTCAGTACTACTCGCCGTTTCAGCAACAGTCCACAGAGCATGGAATGAGGTCTCACCTGAAGTAGTATGGAAGGGTGCTAGAACTAGGTTTCCATGCCCTTGAGATGTCTGATGGGCTTCTGGAGGTCTGTGGTCTGACCCGTCACTACGCACACTTACGATCCCTTCGCAACCTGCGGTGCGGCTTCTATGCGGCCCTATTTGCGGCATAACTCGTATAATAACCAAGTTCCTTGTTATTTAATCTGTGCTTATTTGATTAATTAACTTGTTCATGCAAGACTTATGTTTATTACAACATATTCATCAATTATATTAGTGCGTGTGATAAATAAACCAACATAAACGTAAAGAAGGCAAGGTATAGTAAATACACAGAAATAAGAATCAACATCTCTTTATTAATCTTCAGTCCCGATTATAGACTCGACACCACCCTGGGTACTCAGCTGCAGGGGCTACTAGGCCTTTGTGTACTCAACTACAGAGCTTCATCCTACCACTATGACCCAAGACACTTAGAATCCTACTCTAGGCTCCAACCATTCCTTCATTACTCATTCTATAATCTACATAGAGCCTCACTATTTTTATACAATCTCATGGTCTTTGAGCCCCGAAACCTGCTGTGGGAGGATTTCATGCCCAACAGGCTCCCAACACAATCATCGTGACTCATCTCTAGTCACTCCACTAGTGCAGCAATATTGGCATGGAGCCCCTCCAACTGTTCCCATACTGCGTGGAGGTCCGCGACACACTATTCTACTATTTGCTGGACCTGCTGCATGCGCTATTCTATTGCTTCTTTGTAATGCTCCACTATTTGTATTAGCGGATATAGTCCCTGTCTCTACACAAGCTTGCCCTCAATCTCGACCGTAATGGTGAAGGCCTTATCACTTAAGGGCCGGACGCGTGCTTTGAGAAGGGCATCTTTCTGTCTTGCAAGCTTCCACCTACTCCTTCAGTGCCCTTGCCAGCTGTTGGGTGAGGATGATCATCTATGTCGTTCCCTTGACACCATCACACTACTACTGTAGTTCACGCGCCTCTGTTTCCAGGCGTTGTATGTTGGGGTCCTCTTACAAGGATGTGAGGATATTGAATGCTTGGTACAACGTATTGGTGCAGTCTTGCATCACCCTTTCAATTTCTGCCAATCCTCTCTGAATCATGCTAACACACTATTCTTTAACTTTTGGAGGAGTGGAAGGCTACAGCTTCATCCACAGCTCAGCAATCTGGAGGTTCAGCTCCAGCTGCACTTGTGTTGTTTCCTCACCCGTGCTTCGGACTCCACTTTCCAGACAGTGGATCCACATCTCAGTTGGTAGGTCTACGATGATGGATAATTCTGGAACATTTCAGCACGCTTCATCCACTATTTGTGCGATCTACCGATTCTGTGACACTAGCTCGTCATGCTACAGGCTGAGATATTTGATGCTTATCTTCTTCTCACTCAATACCTGGATCACGCGGCCTTCCCAGGCATGTAGCTATGTTGTTATGTCATCCTGTAGCTGGTACAATGTGTCCCATGGAAGGGTAGCCAAATCTAGCTCAAGTCCCTTGATTCAGCCCACTGTGGCTCTATCCTCCTTGCTCTCGACTATTAGTGCTTGTTTCGACAGCACTATGGTGTTGGCCATCTTTGCGCCCATTAGCTGCTCCACTATTGATGTTCTTGTGGTGTCGTAGGTAGCTACTCTTCCTTCATGTGGGGGCCGCACCTGAGGTTCCTGCAGCTACGCCCTTAGGGCCCTTAGCTTCCTGGAGCGCTTCCCTGGTGACCTCACGAACTGTATCACCAATGTCATAGAGGTCACACTCTGTCAATGTAATTGGTTTGATGTCTAGTTTGGAAACCTTAGGCTTTTTTCGTGGGCCTGATCTTTCTGTAACGCGTGACCGTTTCAGCTATGTAGATGTTGTGCTCATGTCTGCACCTTCTGCTGTGCCTCCACTCCTTGTCTTGTGGACAAGTTCAGGTCCCCTTCCCCTTGTGTCATGGTTGCTTCTATTTCCTATATTGCTGCTACTTTTTCGATGGCCTTGGCCTACTTTGCGACTGCCTTCACTGCCTCATAGGCAACATTACCTCCACAAAACTGTTCATTGTGCTTCTATTGGGTCAGCAACTTGGTTGAATCCTTATACTTTTGTGCCGTTGTTCTATCATACTCCACTAGATTCGGGGTGCGCCATTACAGACTCCATGATTCGAGCACGAAGAAGATGGCATCACCAATTGCGATGAAAGGGAGCTTGGTCCAATTCTGCGCCACATCCTTACGCATCTTGATATACACATTGTGCATATCTGCCTTGAAGTCTACAAATCTTCACAGATTGTTGTACACAATGGGGGATAGATGTGGCCTCTGGTTGATCCACATCCATATGCTCACCTCCATGAGCACCCAGAAGATCTTAGTTTCATGGATCCGCGTGGCGTCCTTCGTAGCCCAGAGCAACGCATATTTTGCAGCCTCTGGCAAGGCTTATTCAATATGAGGGAATTGGCTATCCTCATGCAGTTTCCCTACCGCCAATAAAATAGGCAAGAGAAAGCACGCGTAGTGGAAGGTCTTGCCCTTCTCTTGATCTTCCTTGCAGTTAGTTAGGAATTCTTCACAGAGGAACTAAGCCTAGTGGAATTGGACCCCCTCCGTGCATTGTTTTGCCAATGCAACTACCGACACTGGTACCTCATCTCTGTAGAATTTTCTCATCACCTTCTTATCCAAGAGTTGGGTGGCTACACGCATCCCTTTATCTTTAATGCTACTAATTGTGTAGCCTCTCTTATTATTTTCCAATTTGTACTTCTTCTTCATGGCCTCTGCAAGTGCCAAATCTCCACTTTGATTGGATATCTCCACAGGGTCCTTTCCCTTATAGGGAAGCTGGGAAATCCTATGGATAAGATCCAACGTGATGGGAATGGGCTCCTCCAGCCATAAGTACCCATTGTGCACCAGGAAAAGTAGCTGATTGATGACAACAATTGTGATAGGTGGGCAGTGAAAGTGCAGAATCCATAGTAGGTGGAGTAGTCCAGCCTTCTCCACACCGCGCAACCATTTCTGCAGCTCTAGCATTGTAATTGACCCCTCCTTGCT
Organism: Pinus taeda; assembly: GCA_000404065.3. Lineage (NCBI taxonomy): Eukaryota > Viridiplantae > Streptophyta > Pinopsida > Pinales > Pinaceae > Pinus > Pinus taeda. The sequence goes on from APFE031498898.1 coordinate 138,838, forward strand.
TTGTTTCATGAGGCTCTCAGTCTTTAAATGTGGGAACTTCCCGTTTGTCGCGAGGTCCAAGTCTTCAAATTTCATTGTGGGTACATGACCCAGGGCCAAGCCCTCAAACAAAATTCCATCTGGGAGGATTAGGGTTTGGAGTGCACTCTTAGTGGCATCCAAATCCTTGGGTACCTTATCTTTCACTTTCCGTGGAGGAACGTACATCAGCAATTTTGCTGCAGTGCACACTGCTGGATGTCTTCTTCAATTTCTTCATCCACATTTATCTCATCTACGAGGGCTTGTAGGTCGTCCTCCTCATCATTTGTCTCAATAGTGACAACCTTGCCCTATTCTTCCATGGAAAGTTTACCAAACCGTAGATTTTGCGGGGACATGTGGACTAGTCCCACTGTCTATTTATCGTTCATGGGCCTCAGTGTTAGAGGTGATTTCAGAATTTCTGACGCATCCCCAACCTGCACCATAGCATTCTGCACGACTTCCTCGATGGTATTCTCTGCAAAACCCACACCTCTCCTGGTAGCTGTCATCTTATTTTAACTATTTGTGGTTGTTCGCGACCTTGGGGACTCAAATACTGCTTGGCGCTCAACACTCTATGCTCTTTGTAATAGCTCAAACATCAAATGAACAAGTGTTGTCTCATGGCTAGCCCTTGGAGTTTTATAGCGTCTTTTGAATTTGAATTCAACCACTCGCCCCACTTCTAAGTCATTAATGTATTCTTGGTGGTAGATCATTCAAATCTACCTCTTAATTTGTGTCTTAATTTCCCAAAGCCCGCTACCTTTTGCCTTAACTTGGAAATCTCGTCATGAACAGTGAGACCAAAGGTTACTTCCCAGTGTACCTGCATGGCAGCGTAGCCCCTATGCATGGGCATGACCCTTGTGTCATGTTGTTTCTGTGCGCACCTCCCTCATCACGCAACCCCCAGACAGACTCGTTTAGAGTCCTACGCTCTCTTTCAACTATCTAGAGCACTGAGATTGTGCTCCCTATGGCTAGTCAGGTGGTCACACCACCTGTGAGAGACTTCAACTCGCCTTCCACCATAGTCGACAAAAACTCCTCAATTGTCTGCGCGACCACTAGTGTTGTGTGTTCTACTATATGTAGTGTGTTCCCCTAGTTACTGTGTTTGGTGAGGTGCATTCGTAGCCATGGCAATATAGTCATAAATTTGCAGTCACATTTTCTAATGCAGTGGTATGATCACCTATATCATGCCTTATCATCCTTTGTTTATCAGCAACACATGCCTGCATGATCTCATTTTCCAGTTTCTTGATCTCAGTGTCCATCAAAAAGCTTTTCTTTCTCAATTGTACCTAGTCCTTTTCGAGTGCATGAAGTCTAAGGTTCCCTTGCTGGATGGTTTCATGAATCCTTATATGTTCTACCTCGAGTGGATGTGTGATTTCTTCCTTTTGGTCATTGCGCACTGTCACTACTACAGGGCCTAGTACGTGTGGATTCATTTTTGTATTTTCTTTAGTAAGTATTGTCTCCATTCTGTTCCGTTCCTTTGTAATCGTGTTAGCGTTTAGGGTTTGACACGTGGTCCAGTAGGCCCATCGAACTATTGACTTGCATAAGTCCCAATCATTTTGTCTCACTTGGTGAACCTTGTTCAGTACTCTACAAACCCTATCAAAGGCTTCGTCGCGGAGAACTGGTAGTGCGCGTCACCTTTCCTGCTACTGTGCTTTATTTTGATTCATTATTGTGGGGCTGGTGTGCACTTGTGTGGGTTTTACAACATATGTCTATACCCATCGATAAAAGTGTGCATGCAAGTTGTTTCACCCCTATTGATTGAATTAAATTTGAAGCTAAGGTTTTCCAAACTGTAGACACATCATCCTTTTGCATCCATGCCAGTCCTTGAAATTTCCTTGAAGGGTACCCCACCATCGTGCGGGTGTTATGCATAGTGCCCACATCAGCGCATTGAGCCACTACTGTTTTGGTACTGCACTTTCGAATTTGCTCAGAAATTCGTCCACCGCTAAAAATCCATCATCTGTCAGTAGCTCCCTTTCCTCTGTTGTCATGTAGCACAATGATCTGAACATTATGTTGTAGTTCAACGTTGTTAATTCGTGTACTCGATTCTACCATCTCTCTATCTCTTCGTCTGAATCTGAAGTGTAGGAGCTTTCATGCTCCCACGAAATCCTTCCATCTGCAGTTGGATTCACCCAATCCTCTCCTTGTGCAATTATCTTGTAGATACGGTCGAGATCGTCATCACTGTCATTGTCGTGCACCAGTTCAGTGTATCGCATTCCTTCAGCTCGATCTAGCTGTACTACCACGCGTAGTGACTTTTTCTCAAATATCATTTTGTGCTTCTTCAGATTTATGACTCCATTCATATCGGTAGCCTAGTCTATTCCTAGTAGAGCGGGATAGGAATTGTTGTCATCGAAAATTTCTATCACTTCAAAATCCGCTTGCGCACTCGCACCTTCAATATCGATTGTCAACCCTTGCAATCTTCCCATGGGCAAAATCTTCTGTTCGTTCATCAATAATAACTGAATAGGGGACTATTGTAACGTGGGTCTGCCCATGCTTTCCCATGTTTGCTTTGGTAGTACATTCGTGTTTGAACCCAGATCTAGGATTACCTGATCCATTTTGTACTCGCTTATTTGCGCAGTCAACCTCATCTCCCTTCCTGTGCGCAATGCATGCTTTCCATGTTTCTTGACCACACATGGTTCTCTTGACCCCGCACACCTAGTGATAAGTTCTTGTAGCCCTTTAAATACCTTGCTATCATGCAGTAGTTTAATGCATGTCTCGAGAAAGGTAGTGGGCATGGAAGGATTCATCCCTGATTCTAGTTTATCCTTACTACCTAAAGAGGAGGCCTCCGCGAAGCTCTTCTTAGCTTCCATGAATGTCTCCTTCGCGTGTTCTAAATCAAACTCAGGTTCCCTTGTAGGAGCCTTGCGAACCCACACACTTTCTTCTTGCTTCTTCCCTCTATCATCTCACGTTATCATACTGCTCCTAAGCATCATGTTTACATTTGGGGTCTTATTCGTGTGGTTCAGACCTCATCATTTGTAAATTCTGGGTTGGAGGGGGCTGGAGTACGCCCTTTTCGCACATCTTCACTATCAGCGAAGGGCAATATTCTACCTCATGATCAAGCTTATTACAGTATGTTGAAGATGCAAAAATCGGGTCTACAACAAGGGGGATACCCACCCGGTCCGAACCTTGGTTAGCAGCTCCTTTTCCATTCGGTATAGTGGGTCCAACTGGGGATATGGGACCAATTTCCCAATTTATGTGTGTGTGTGTGGAGAATTTGATATTTCCTTTCTAAAAGTTCCTAAATGAGATGCTCTAATTCTAACTCTAATATAATGACATGCAATTATATTCTAATAAACAGAAGTATCCAATTCTATACTAACCAGGGGTGTAATCTTTCCGTTATGCAATCTAAAATGATTTCAACTAATAATCAGTAATAAAGATTATTAAATTGTTATGAGAAAAGAATTCAATAGGGATAAACCACTTCGTATAAAAGGTTAGACGAAATAGTTGTGAAAAACATATCATATAATAAGCTACTCATACATTAAGAATAAATAAATAGCTATCACTGTACATAAGTGTGAAATGATAACTCAGGCATTCACGCATCAATATATAAACAACTAAACATGAATATCACTTTAACACAAAGGCAAAAATAGTTAAGAGATAGAAGTACCATTTATAACTAGTTCTACTCATGAGCTTCAATCCATAATGATTTATCTCTTCTTAATCCAACATCCACTAAGAGTACAAAAGTGCAACATCAGTAGCAGATATTGAATGCAAATATCAATAAAATCCTGTTCCATTCATTCACCAAAACCTCCTCGAAGGGTGCAAAAGTGCATGTTCTGATGACAAGTTTTTGACAAATTTCAGGACCCGTCTCTAAATGCATGAGAAGGGTTTAAATACTACTAATTAAATCTAAAAATAACTTATTACAAAAATGTAGGATACGGTTTAAATGACCATCCTTCTTTTAGGCAAAAATAAAGAAAAATTAATACTAATATTGAATCTAAAACTAACAACTAACTATTTCTGTATTTGTTCCTTCAGATCACAAGCGTTCAGCATTTTCTTGAGAAGAGTCAGCTGACCTACTTCAGACTTTAACTGTCCTGCGAAAACAGAATCAGCAAGAGCTGGTGCCATCTTCTCGGCATAATTGATGATGCATTTGAGAGTCATGCACTGGCTGTGTGGTTTTACCAAATATGCGCAGTAAGAATCCCAATTCAACTTAGTTAATCTTTTGATTGATTCTGCCTTTTCTTGAGCCTTCTTCCTCCAGCCTGTTTGCAATTGTTGTACTTATATACATACCATTTTGAAGATATTTATGACAATTACCACTGGTTTTAGGATAATAGTTTTACTTTTTTAACTCTAGTGTTCTTTCCTACAAATTTCTGGGCTTACAAGTGACTGAGCAATTAGAGGCTTTCCTTTTCAAGAAGTTTTGCCCAGTGATGCGCTAATCGCACATCCGAAACTACCTCCTTTTCTTCATCTGGGCTTGCTTGGTGTGAATTTTTCCTCCTGCACGCTTTTTGTTAGTGGATATAAAGCTTAAATTTCATGAAAATAATGATTGCATAAGTTCTTGACTTTGAGTCTTAAATTGTCTGCTTTTGATGTCATTGTTGTCCAATACCCATTTAACCATGTTGTGTAGGGGAGAACCTTTGGCCTTGGCGCTATCCGGTGCAAGAACGAGCAAGCTAGCTTTGTAATACATGCCTCAGTAGACCCATGTGAGCATGCAGTAGTTGTAACCCCCATTATTTTGGGATTCTCTTTGTCAAGTAGACTGTACATGCCTTCCCAAGTGGTAATACTAGCATCTCTATTACAGGCAGTGTCTGTATACAAGGGAATCATTTCTTTGTCTTTAGAATTCGAGCTTTGCCTTTCTTTCCCATAATATCCTAAATACTGCTTTGTATAGTTCTCTATTCTTCGTTCCTACAGTTTACAAGTGAGGTGAGAATAATGATCTAGAAAGGTGACGGGAAAGATTTAAATGTTGAAGACATATAAAATATACCACCTTACGTGAAATAGCTCTTCGATAAGCACAAAACCATATTTCATTAACAATTGGAAACTAACTCATTAATTAGCATTAAAGCGCATAACCAGGTCTTGGTTTATGGAAAAAAGCTTTCTTGAACAATGAGCCCGAAAGATTTGCGACGAAGCGATTTTTCGATTTGCTTTGCAATATAGCAGATCGCTGTGTTGCAATATCACAATATCGCAATGTCATTGGAACATAAAATATGCCAATTATCCGTTAATGTGTTTACTGCGAAATGCAATTTGCGATATGCGCCATCGCATATCGGAAGTTTGAGGTTTTTAGCGTAAGTGGTCTTTGATGCATGCGATGCGATGAGGTTTCGCATTGTGATCTCGCGCTCTTAGAATTCTACTTGTTAGGAGGTTTGCATTATCCTTTTTGAGATGCGATATTTCTTAAGGAGCGATTTTATCCTACCTTATCATAAAACTTAATCATTTTTATATTTTTCAAGTGTATTTTCCTATGTTTATGATGGTAAGTTTTATTAAAAAGGAAATACAAGCACGAATTGATTTTTTAAATTTTTTTACCAAGGGCCCCCACTTATTTAGTATTAGTAATAACACTAAATAAGAAAGGGGGTTGTTGCTGGGCATAACAATTGGCAATTCACTTGGAAGAACCAGTTATCTCTACTTTTCTTTAGAATTTTCTAAACTTCCAAAATAGAAAATTTTCCAGAAAATTAAACTTTATTATAGAAAGACAAAGTACATTATGCTTTTTCCTATGAATGATATTTTGTTTCTTCTTTTTTTAACTTTGATTATTTACTCCCTCAAGCAAGTCCTTGTATCTACATTAGTCACTACTTGGTTTATAAAGATAAAACAAAGCCTTCTCTGTAAATCAGTTTTAAATATGCTCATTTGTCTTAGGTAGAGCCTCTGATACCAGCAAGCATTTATGGCCTCGATAGGGTTACCTATTACCCGGCAATGATCATGTATCCTACTTAGATAAATATACAATTTTCAAAGGGAAATCCATATCCACACTTATTGCTTTCATTTTCTTTTTTACCGTTAAAGAACAATGTCTTGGTTTGATAGCTAATTTATGACAGAGTCATTCATTTGATTTATAACTTTGCTGAAAAAGCTGGCTCGTGATGAGACCCCTTGTCTTTTGATAGCAACAATCTTGAGTCATTGCCCTGTTATGGTATGTAGTATTGGCAAAGTCAGCAAGCTATAATATCTATGATCATGATAATCCGGCTCGTGATGAGACCTCTTACTCTTTAAGTTAAAGTGTATTTTGGATTGTTCTCTGAACGTTGTAGTTTCCTAGGTCAGGAGGAAGTCATTGGTTCCTTAAGATAGCTTTGGAAAACAATGGTAGAGTTTTTGGAAAGAACTTTTCTACAGAGAATCTTCGTTTTGTTATTGATACCTTTCATTAGACTGATACAAAACAAGTTCCCACTAAAGGTCGTTTTTCATCAAAATTTACAAGGTTGAAAATAGTATCATTTTTATTCCTAGAGCCTTGAACTGTATCTTTCAATAATAACGATCAATTTTCTAAAATAATTCTATTTATACAAGTGAAAAAACAAAATCTCAGAGAATTTGTGTCTTTTTCGTAGATCCCAAATGCAACCATTTACAACTGGTTTTATTATGGAAATAAAACTAATCTACAAAATAGAAGAATGATCTCCTATGGAGAATATTCTTTGAGGATCTGTCCGTTAACAGGTAAATGATCTCTTTTTCCTGTTAAATCCTGTAACTAAAAGTGGACAGACCTATGACTTTTGTGATTTGGAAAGGGCCAAGCCACATTCGTTGAAATTTCGTATGTTTCCCTTTTTCCTCATGAGCCTTGTCCCATTTTAAAACTAGATCTCCCATCTGAAAGTCTTTTCTGGATATCATGTTTGAATCAAAAGAGGGTTTTACTAATGCTTGGTGATGAGCATTAATTATTTTGGCCTCTTCTCGTTGTTCTTCTAACTTAATTATTTCCAGTTGCCTTAGTTGTAAGGAAGAAGTTGGTGCTTCATGAATATATTTAACTAAGGCAAAAGAGGGAATTCTCAAATGAGTTAGAAGAACCACTTCTTTCCCATAAACTAAATTAAAGGGTGAAGTGCCAATAGAGGCTTTCTGCGTTATTCGGTTTGCCCATAAAACATATATTAAAGACTTATGCCAATTTTTATGATTTTGATCAGTGGTTAACTTAATGATGCTGATTAAGTTTTTATTTGTAGATTTAGCTAACCCGTTCCCCTATGGGTAATAATTGGTAGACTATTTAAGCTTGAAACCCCTTTGAGTGCAAATTCAGTCATTGCATTACGAGGAAAATATGATGCATTATCAAACATTAAAGCAGAAGGCAAACCAAACCTGGTGATTATGAACTGATCTATGAACTCGATGATGTGTTCAGCATTAGCTGTCTTGAGAGGAACTTCTTCTACCCATTTAGTAAAGTAATCTATTGTCGTAAGGATATATCTATGCTGTTTAGAGGAGTGAGGAACGATCTCACCTATTATGTCCAATGCCCATTGATCAAAAGGCTGCTCAATGTTGATTGGTTGCATTGGTAATGATGGTTTCTTTTGTCTTCCAGCAGTGGTTTGACAAATTTGACATTTCCTTATGTAGTTATGCGAGTCTTTGAATAATGTGGGCCAGTAATAGCCTGAGCGTAGGATTTTATGTGTAGTAGCATCTCTAGCATAGTGTCCGCCTGCTAGCCCATCGTGGAGTTCCTGCAAGACATTTTCAGCTTCAGATTTCTCAAGACATCTAAGGAGAACATAATCATAATTTATTAGAAAAAGAACATCGTTCACGACCTGATATTGTTTGGCTTTCAACCTTAGAGCTCTTTTCTTGGTATGATCGAGGTTTGAAGGAGCATATCCATTCTTTAGATAAAAAATGATATCAGTGTATAATGACCCAACATCGCTTAGGCTTACCTCATACATTTGTATCTCTGCAGATGGTGTTTCAGAAATAAGCAATGCTCCAGACAGCATTTTGCAAAAGCCTTGACCTTTTACAATACTTGTTGGTTTGATTTCTACGTCATATTCCTATACGACAGTAACCTAATTATCTCTTTTCTCACCCACATATTTTTGTACTAAAAGATTTCTTACTGCTGAAAATGGTACTATGATTTTTGTATGGGTTTTGAGTAGAAAGGGTCTGAAATATTTGATTGCTTTGAAAACAACATAAACTTGTTTCTCTACATCTGAATAATTTAACTCAGCCCACTGTAAATTTGAACTGAAAAAAACAATTGGAGTTTTTGCCTTGTCTTGATTTGCTTTAGTGAGTATCGTAGCATATCATTTATCAGAGGCAAATGTGTATAAAATAAAAAGATTGGAAAATTTTGGAGTTGCTAAATATGGAGCATTAACAACTACTTGTTTGATCAAATTTAATGCCTCATATTCGTCTTGGCCCCATTTAAAGTTTGAGTTATTTTTAATCATTACTTGTAAAGGAGACATGATTCTTAAAAAATCTGGAACAAATCTCTTGACAAAATTAATCTAACCAAGGAAAGATTGCATAGCTTTCTTGTTGTGAGGTAGGGGTATTTCAGAAATCTCATTGATTCTGTCAGGATCAATATGAATTCTAGATTTTGACACTATGAATCCAAGAAGTTTTCCTTCACTTAATGCAAAAAGGGATTTTTTCGGGTTAAGTGAAATTCCATAACTTCGAAAATGTTGGAAGATTTGTTTTAAATCTCTAATATGATTGCTTTGTTTCTTGGAATATACAGTTATACCATCCAAATAGATTACCACTAATTTTTTAACTAATCCCTTGAATGCGATGTCCATGGCTCTCTGAAATGTGGCACCAGCATTGATCAGACCAAAGGGCATTTTTTGATATGCGTAGGTGCCCCATTTGCTTCTGAATGTGGTTTTTAATTGATCATTGGGATGGACCAACACTTGGTTGTAGCCTGAGAAACCATCGAAGAAGGACATTAATTCTGATCCTGCGACTACTTGTAGTATTTGCTCCATGGGAGGCAAAGGAAAATTATCTTTTTGGCAGGCTTTGTTAAGATTCTGAAAGTTAATGCAAATTCTAATGTCTCCGTTTTTCTTCCTAACGGGAACCATATTGGAAACCTATTTGGAATGTCGAACGAGAAAAAATATTTTGGCTTTCAATAACTTATTGAGTTCATGTTTGATCTGTTTTTCAAGATTGGGATGGATATTTCTTAGATTTTGCTGGACAAGATTTTTATCGTTTATCATCGGGATAATATGTTGGATGATGGAAGTGTCATAAGTTTTGAGTTCATCGTAGTTCCAAGAAAAGACACTTTTGTATTATCTCAAGAGGCAAATATACGCTAATTTTTCTTTAGGAGTTAGGCCATGGCCCAGGTTGATATTCTGTGGTTTGCTATCAGTTCCAAGATTTACTAATTCATAGTTCAAAGTTGAACTTTGCAGTTTTGAATTGGTAGATATTTTGAATCGATCTTTCAAATCATAATGGTTTTCTAACTTGACTACTGACTTAGGTATAGCATTATTAGTTCCATCTTGTCGCAATTGTTTGTCATGTTGGTCCTCATCAATTATTTGATTGTTGTAAGATCCTTCAGATGTGAGGAAACTCATGATATTAGGATCATCATTAAAAATCCTCCAATTGGTGAGGTTATCAAGAATAGATGGTCTAAGGATTAATTCAATTGAAAATCTATCAGGGCTAAATTCTTCTGAAGGAATGAGCTTGGATGCTACGTTAGCTAAGAGGTTTGCACTAGCATTTTGGATTCTGGAATTGATGAAATATTAACTCCTATAAAGTGTTCAGTTAGATCTTGAACTAAAGATTGGTAATGTTTTAAATGACCTGATAAACAATGTATAGTATTACGTACCTGTCTAATTACAATTTCAAAATCTCCGAAAACTTGAAGATATTTGATGTCTAATTCGATTGCTTTGTATAATCCTTGGACCAAAGCCTCGTATTCTACAGTATTATTGGTGCAATCGAATTCGAGTCTACAAGTTAGGATAGTTTTATTTCCCTCTAGACTGATTAACATGCATCCTGCTCTTACTCCTTCATTAGACTTAGAACTGTCAAAAAATAACTTCCAAAATAAAGATTTATTTACAGGACTATCTATAAAATTAATACATTTAGAACCATCTGTTTGGGAGAAATTTTCTACTTGAGATAAAACATAATGTTCTAAGTAAGGTGAAGTATGAGTATTAAAATTTCCTAGGAAAGAATCTACTGAGTAGTTGCCAATGATGTTATTACTGTATGCTACCGGCTCATTCTCTTCTTCCAGTTATATTACTATGTATTTTTGATGTCTTCCTCGCTCAACTTTTATCTGATTTGGTTTACCATTGTAAGGGAGCCACATGTGCGACTAGTCAGTTGCAACCAATCTCTGTGAAGAATTAAGCCATAAAATTCTGGAATATCAACAACTAAAATGTCGATAACTTGACATACCTTTGGGTTGGGTGACAACCTTATGGTAACCTGATTTAATTCACCGATCATTTCAACTTGCGATCGATCTAGCTGAACTATGTGCACAACATATTTTTGTGGTTGAACGTTCAACTTTGCACATATTGATTTTGGTAAAATATTCGATGAAGCTCTAGAATCCACTAAGCAATTATGCAAATTTTTATTGAAAATTTCATAAGTAAGAAGAAATGGGGGAGCATGAGATCTTGACCTTTCTCCAATTAAAGTGATATCATTTGGATCAACATTATTAATCACATTAGTTGGAGGTCTTCCCATGTCATGGAAAGATTGAGAGATTGCAGTGGCGGGCAAAGGTGCAGCTGGTATAACATGTAATTCTTTCAAAAGTATCTTTTGCTGGTGTTTTAACTTGCTCAATTCGTAAAAAGTGATGTTGGACCTAGTCTTTTTCATGTCTTCTATAATATTATACTCCATTTCATCTGAAATGATCAAAAATTTAGATGCAGTTGATGAATCTGTTTGGATTGGGCTGGTTTGAGTCGCTTTAGGTGTCGTTTTCTTGCGTGCAACTTTATCCTTAGTCATCGAGCTTGCGCTCATTGGATTAGGGGTAGGTTGAGGAGGATCAAGTTGATTTCTATTATGAGTGCTAACGAGGGATGCCTCTTGATGCTCTTAATCTGGGACGATGAAATCCCACATACCCTGTACTTCTACAACTTCTTCTTCATCGGTATGTTCTTCAATAGTAATTTCCTCTTCTTCTTCTTCTGATTCGACACTTGTGATAGCATTTGGGGGCTTTGAATCGGTCGAAGGGTTTCTTGTATAAGGCTTGTACAGATTTTTAGAAGAAGTTTCTGCTACTTGTTTCTTAATGTTGACCATCTTGTTAGACATGGTCTTCAAAACATTTTGTAATCCTTCTAAATCGAATGTATCTTTCGATTGTTTTTTCTTGGGATCTTCTTGGAAAGTAACTTTCTTGGATTTGCATTCTTCTATTGCGTTTTTCTTTTCTAGGGCTATGATACATTTCTCTACTATTATTGCTTCCTTCATATTGTCTGCTAAAGTTGTTTTGTTAGCCTTACCAATGAAGATTGCTATGTTTGATGGCAAAGCAGAGATGTACCATTCAGTTTGCACTTCTTAGCTAGGCTTGGAAGCAGTGGGAATTTTATATAACAGTTTATTGTAACGTGAATTGAAATCTTTGATAGGTTCTTTTGACTCAGCCCTAAGGTTAGACAGGTCATTCATCAGTGTCGCTGTAGACCTATCATCACCGAACTTAGTGAGGAATTGTTCTTGGAAGATATCCCAACTAGTGATAGATCCAGACGGTAATAAAAAATACCATGATCCGGTTGCTCCTTGCAGAGTATAAGGAAAAATTCGGATGACATTGTCTTCATTGGTAACTCTATTGAGATTTATGGATAGCATAAATTTATTTCTATTTTCTTCTACTAGCATGCCTGCTTCAGGACTAAACTTAGGCATCCATTTTTTAGGATGGGTCAGAATCTGACTCAAGGGTACATGCATTAAGACTGTCCCTGGGTTATTCCATGGAGATTGGGCCATCACTGAACTACTAACAGAGGAAGGTGCAGAAGTTGATCCCTTCGGTTCGGAAGGTGAGGATATTACAAGTTTAGATGATTGAGAAGGAGATGTGGAAGTACCAATGGATTGATGGAGAATGATCCGAAGTGGAGGAGTGGATGGTTGACTTCACGGTGAAGAAGTTGAGATGGATGACGATGATGAAAGAGTCTCGCTATTGGACCCATTAGGTGATTTCCTTTCTCTATTTCTTGTGGGTAGATGTAACTCAGTTGGCTGAACAACAAACTTTTCACTCTTTAATATGGTAAGAGGATGAGCAAGGTTATATTGTGAAGTTAAGCTGCCTTGAGATTTATCAGATATTTTAGGAGATATAGAAAATCGCTGAAGTTTATGAATCAAAGATTCGACTTCAGGAGGTTCAATAGTAGATTGTTCTGAAATTTTAGGGTTTGTAGCAACGACTATTGTTCTTTTGACTTCTGGCTCTAGATTTAAAGATTCTAAATTTAATGGAGAAGTCGGGGGAGATGGTGAGGGAGATTTACTCTTAGAATGGTATTTAGAATTAGACTTACTTTCCATTCATAGTTCAAGGCCCTCCTTCTAGCACCAAATATGTTGAAGCCTCAAAAATCGGGTCTACAATCAGGGGGATACCCACCCGGTCTGGACCTTGGTTAGAAGCTGCTTTTCGATTTGGTATAGTGGGTCCAACTGGGGATATGGGACCAGTTTCCCAATTTATGTGTGTGTGTGTGGAGAAGTTGATATTTCCTTTCTAAAAGTTCCTAAGTGAGATGCTGTAATTCTAACTCTAATCTAATGACATGCAATTATATTCTAATAAACAGAAGTATCTAATTCTACACTAACCCGGGGTGTAATCTTTCTATTATACGATCTAAAATGATTTCAAATAACAATTAGTAATAAAGATCATTCAATTGTTATGAGAAAAGAATTCAATATGGATAAACCACTTTGTATAAAAAGTTAGACAAAACAGTTGTCAAAAACATATCACATAATAAGCTACTCATACATTAAGCATAAATAAATAGCTATCACTGTATAGAAGTGCCAAATGGTCACTCAGGAATTCACGCATCAATATATAAACAACTAAACATGAATATCACTTTAACACAAAGGCAGAAATAGGTAAGAGGTAGAAGTACCATTTATAACTAGTTCTACTCATGAGCTTCAAGTGATAATGATTTATCTTTTCTTAATCCAACATCCACTAAGAGTATAGAAATGCAACATCAGTTGCATATATTAAATGCAAATATCAATAAATCCTATTCCATCCATTCATAAAAACCTCCTCGGAGGGTGCAAAAGTGCATGTTCTGAGGACAAGTTTTTGACAAATTTCAGGACCCTTCTCTAAATACATGAGAAGGGTTTAAATACTACTAATTAAATCTAAAAATAACTTATTACAAAAATGTAGGATACAGTTTAAATGACCGTCCTTCTTTTAGGCAAAAATAAAGCAAAATTAATACTAATATTGAATCTAAAACTAACAACTAACTATTTATGTATCTGTTCCTTGAAATCGCAAGCATTCAACATTTTCCTGAGAAGAGTTGGTTGGCCAACTTCAGAATTTAAATGTCCTGTGAAAATGGAATCAACAAGAGTTGGTGCCATCTTCTCGGCAGAATTGATGATGCATTTGAGAGTCATGCACTAGTTGTGTGGTTTTACCAAATATGCCCAGTAAGAATCCCAATTCAACTTAGTTAATCTTTTGATTGATTCTGCCTTTTCTTGAGCCTTCTGCCTCCAGCCTGTTTTCAATTTATGTACTTATATACATACCATTTTGAAGATATTTGTGATAATTACCACTGGTTTTAGCATTCAAGTTTTACTTTTTTATCTCTAGCTTTCTTTCCTACAAATTTCTGGGCTTACAGGTGACTGAGCAATTAGAGGCTTTTCTTTTCAAGAAGTTTTCCCAGCGATGCGCTAATCATGCATCAGAAACTACCTATGTTTCTTGATCCAGGCTTCCTTGGTGTGATTTTTGCCTCCTGTGGGCTTTCTGTTGATGGATATAAAGCTTAAATGTTGTGGAAATAATGATTCTATAAGTTCTTGACTTTGAGTCTTAAATTGTCTATTTTTGATGTCAGCGCTGTATAGTACCCATTTAACCATGTCTGTGTAGGGGAGAATCTTTGGCCTTATTGCTATCCGGTGTAAGAACAAACAAGCTAGCTCTGTAATAGATGCCTTAGTAGACCCATGTGAGCCTGGAGTAGCTGTAACCTCCATTATTTTGGGATTCTCTTCCTCAAGTAGACTATACATGCCTTCCCAAGTGGTAATACTAGCATCTCTATTACAGGCAGTGTCTGTATACAAGGGCATCATTTCTTTGTCTTCAGAACTCGGAGCTTTGCCTTTCTTTCCCATAATATCCTGAATACTGCTTTATATAGTTCTCTGTTCTACGTTCCTGCAGTTTACAAGTGAGGTGAGAATAATGATAAGGGAAGGTGATGGGAAAGCTTTAAATTCTGAAGACATATAAAATATACCACCTTACGTGAAATAGCTCTTCGATAAGCACAAAAGCATATTTCATTAACATTTGGCAACTAACTCATTAATTAGCATTAAAGCGGATAACCAGGTCTCGGTCTTTGGAAAAAAGATTTCTCGAACAATGAGCCTGAAAGATCTGCGACGAAGCGATTTTGCGTTTTGCTTCGCGATATCGCTGGAACGCAGCATATGCCGATTATCCATTAACGTTTTTTCCGCGAAATGTGATTTGCGATATGCGCCATCGCATATCGGCAATTTGAGGTTTTTCAGCGTAAGTGGTCTTTGATGCATGCAATGCGATGAGGTTTCGCATCACGATCTCATGCTCTTAGAATTCTGCTTGTAAGGAGGTTTTCATTATCCCTTTTGTGATGCGATATTTCTTGAGGAGTGATTTTATCCTACCTTATCATAAAACTTAAGCTTTTTTAGTTTTTTCAAGGGTATTTTCCTATGTTTATGATGGTAAGTTTTATTAAAAAGGAAATACAAGCACTAATTGATTTTTTAAATTTTTTGACTAAGGGCCCCCACTTATTTAGTATTAGTAATAACACTAAATAAGAAGGGGGGTTGTTGCTAGCCACAACAATTGGCGATTCACTTGGAAGAACTAGTTATCTCTGCTTTTCTTTTGAATTTTCTAAACTTCCAAAATAGAAAATTTTCCAGAAAATTAGACTTTATTATAGAAAGTCAAAGTACATTATGCTTTTTCTTATGAATGATATTTTGTTTCTTCTATTTTTAACTTTGATATTTACTCCCTCAAGCTAGTCCTTGTATCTACATCAGTCACTACTTGCTTTATAAAGATAAAACAAAGCCTTCGCTGTAAATCAATTTTATATATGCTCATTTGTCGTAGGTAGAGCCTCTGCTGCCAGCAGGCGTTTATAGCCTCGATAGGGTTACCTGTTACCCAACAATGATCCTGTATCATACTTAGAGAAATATACCATTTTGAAAGAGAAATCCATATGCACACTTATTGCTTTCATTTTATTTTTTAGCGTTAAAGAAAAATGTCTTGGTTTGATAGCCAAGTTATGACAGAGTCATTCACTTGATATATAACTTTGTTGAACAAGCTGGCTCGTGATGAGACCCCTTGTCTTTTGGTTGCAACAATCTAGAGTCATTGCCCTGTTGTGGTATGCAGTATTGGAAAAGTGAGCAAGCTATAATATCTATGATCATGATAAGCCAGCTCGTGATGAGACCTCCCACTGTCTAAGTTAAAGTGTATCTTGGATTTTTCTCTGAACGTTGTAGTTTCCTAGGTGGGGAGGAAGTCATTGTTTCCTTAAGATAGCTCTCGATAACAATGGTAGAGTTTTTGGAAAGATCTTTTCTACAGAGAATCTTCGTTTTGTTATTGATACCTTTCATTAGACTGATACAAAACAAGTTCCCACTAAAGGTCGTTTTTCATTAAAATTTACAAAGTTGAAACTAGTATCACCTAGAGCCTTAAACTGTATCTTTCAATAATAATGATCAATTTTCTAAAAGAATTATATTTATACAAGTGAAAAAACAAAATCTAAAAGAGAATTTGTGTCTTTTTCGTAAATCCCAAAAGAAACCATTTACAAATGGTTTTATTATGGAAATAAAACTAATCTACAAAATAGAAGAATGATTTTCTATGGAAAATATTTTTTAAGGATTTGTCCATTAAGAGGTAAAGAATCTCTTTTTCCTGTTAAATCCTGTAACATAAAAGTGGACAGACCTATGACTTTTGTGATTTGGAAAGGGCCAAGCCACATTCATTGAAATTTCGTATGTTTCCCTTTTTCCTCATGAGCCTTGTCCCATTTTAAAATTATATCTCCCATTTGAAAGTCTTTTCTAGATATCATGTTTGAATCAAAAGAGGCCTTTACTAATGCTTGGTGATGAGCATGAATTATTTTGGCTTGTTCTTGTTGTTATTCTAACTTAATTATTTCCGGCTGCCTTCGTTGTAAGGAATAAGTTGGTGCTTCATCAATATATTGAACTAAGGCAAAAGTGGTAATTATCAAATGAGTTCGAAGAACCACTTCTTTCCCATAAACTAAATTAAAGGGAGACGTGCCAATAGAGGCTTTCTACATTATTTGATCTGCCCATAAAGCATATATTAAAGACTTATGCCAATTTTTGTGATTTTGATCAATGGTTCGCTTAATGATTCTGATTAAGTTTTTATTCGTAGATTCAGCTAACCCATTCCCCTGTGGGTAATAATTGGCAGAGTATTTAAGCTTGAAACCCCTTTTGAGTGCAAATTTAGTCATTGCATTACCAGAAAAATATGATGCATTGTCAAATGTTAAAGCGGAAGGCAACCCAAACCTGGTGATTATGAATTGATCTATGAACTCGATGATGTATTCAGCATTAGTTGTCATGAGAGGAACTGCTTCTACCCATTTATTAAAGTAATCTGTTGCCGTAAGGATATATCTATGTTGTTTAGATGAGTGAGGAATGGTCTCACCTATTATGTCCAATCCCCATTGATCAAAAGGATGCTCAATGTTGACTGGTTGTAGTGGAAATGATGGTTTCTTTTGTCTTCGAGTAGCGGTTTGACAAATTTGACATTTCCTTAAGTAGTTATGTGAGTCTTTGAATAATGTGGGCCAGTAATAGCCTGTGCATAGGATTTTATGTGCAATAGCGTCTCCAGCGTAGTGTCTGCCTATTGGCCCATCGTGTAGTTCCTGCAAGACTTGTTCAGCTTCAGATTTCTCAAGAAATCTAAGGAGAACAAAATCATAATTTATTCTAAAAAGAACATTGTTCACGAGATGATATTGTTTGGCTTTCAACCTTAGAGCTCTTTTGTTGGTATGATTGTGGTTTGAAGGAGCATATCCATTCTTTAGATAAAAAATGATATCAGTGTATAATGACTCAACATCATTTGGGCTTACCTCGTACATTTGTATCTCTGCAAATGGTATTTCGGAAATAAGCGATGCTCCAGCCAGCATTTTGCAAAAGCCTTGACCTTTTACAATACTTGCTGGTTTGATTTCTATGTCATATTTTTGTAAGGGAGTAACCCAATTGGCTCTTTTCTCACCCACATCTTTCTGTACTAAGAGATTTCTTACCACTGAAAATGGTAGTATGATTTTTGTATGGCTTTTGAGTAGAAAGGGTTTGAAATATTTGATTGCTTTAAAAACAACATAAGCTTTTTTCTCTACATCTGAATAATTTAACTCAACCCCCTGTAAGTTATCCTCATGGTTTTATTGCTTGAGCTTTATTGCAGTAGTGACATTATATGCCACTTTTTCTGAATCAAATTGCCTCTTAGGCAATGTATGAAGCTTAAGGGCTTCCATATGTGCTCACTCTTTGGTAGCATGAACAAAATTTGCTAAAGCAAAAGAACCGCGCTTGAGAGGGAAAGAGGGCCATAATGACTTCATGTTGTCTTTGAGAACTTTAGTCAGGACTTTTCCCACGGTATGGTAAGCAATCTCTCTTTCTAATAATTTATTAGAAATGTATAAAGAAATGACATGTAGATTAGTTGTGCTAGCAAAAACCCTAATGTAGGTGAACCATTCTTGAATGAAATATTTTCCGACAATAAAGAGGTCTATTGCGGCGTCTTGGGAAAACCTGGAGGCTTTCTTATTGAAAATTATTTGATGTAGGTGCAATACAACAACATGAAATATCTTGTAGAAGTGAGGTATATAATGTGATTCCCACATTTTTTTATGACTGCGATGGATTCAGTAGGGGTCCTGTAAGGTCCATTTCGAAACCATTGTTGGAATTGTCGTGCAAAAACATATGGCATCCATAATGTTGGCACTAAAATAGAACAGAGGAAGGTTATCTAGAGAAGAGGCTCTCTTCTGTCGATATCTAGTAATGGTGGTGTCTAGGTTGTCAGATTGGATGGAGGGCCAATTCATGATGTGAGAATGAACACAGGCATCAATCAGAGGAATCCATTCTATGGAAAACTTAGTATTATTGGGTAACCGATATAATCTACATAATATAGCTACTACATAGTTGTAGGGGCTTTCCGAAGGGGCTATAGCATACATGCTCGATTTTTCATATTTTAATTTGTTGTCCAACACTCTCGAACATTGAATCAGCTTGAAGGGTTCTTGGTTCTTCGTTGTGAAGTTTGGCACAAACGTGCTGTTGTAGATATCCCGAGGGTCAGGTCTGTGGTACATTTTCTTCAAGCCCTCTGCTCTTAACGACCCTATGAGCTCCAATCTTGATTTCTTGAATTTCCTATCTTAAATAATGAGGTTTTTGATCACCCACTTGATCATATCAGTGTATGGAAGGATTTTAACTCTTTCTCCTATCCTATGAAGGAAAGAACACGAAGCATCTCTGAATTAAAGTCCTGAAGGCCTTTTTGAGTCAGTTGTTGCTCTCATGATAGTGATTTTAGGATGTTTGTCCTCAATCCTATTGTATATGACCTCCCAATTTGTTGTGTCTCCGATAACATCGCAAACTGTATCAGAAAAAATAGGAGCCATCTCTGTAAACTTGGATTCGACAATGGTCTGCTTGCTCTATTTCTGCATCACCTTTCTTAGTGACATGCCTTTTGTATATTGCCTGAAATAGAAAATATTTATCAGCGCAAACCATATTGGGCAATTAAGACTGAAAGCTTCTCTCAAATGGCTTTGGATTGTGAGAAAGGTTTAATGAGATACTTAATGTTAACTACCCATAACTTGGAAAATGGTTATCCTTCCTCGGGCGGCTAAATATTTACTAACCTATCGGTTTTTTTGTTTTGATATTTAAAACATAATTACTTCACATGTTTTATCGCTCTTAATCACACATCGCAATCTTTAAATGGATACAATATAGCACTACCAGATGCATAAAGAAAAATGATATTGTGAATATCAAAATATCACATTTCGCAAATCGCTAATGGACATTCTAATGGCATCGATAAATTTCTTGCGAAGTTTGCGAAGTGTGAAATGTGATTTGCGAAATTACAAGGTGCTATTCATCGGGCTATCATAACGGGAGATTTGATCGCAGATTGCAATTTTTTCAAGATGTTTTAAGATAGTCACATGGAAAAGTGCGATTTGCGATTTGCAATGTGGATTTCATCCTTAGTTTTTGCAAGGTTTTTCTAAGTATTTTCTTAGAGTTAGGTACTATTATCCTAAGCCTAAAAAATTAAAAGAGTCCCCATTTATAAATCTAACCTTAGCTATTGTTATTTATAAATTGGGGGGTTCTTTCATAGTACAACAATTGGCGATTCAATTGGGAGAACCAGTTACCTCTCAGTAGTTTTCTAGGATTTCTAAAAACTTTCAAAGTAGTTAGAGTTATAAGAATAATGATTACAACATTTCTCTGGAATCATCATTACTTGCTCACTCTACTTATTCAATTACTTTACTCTTGTAATGATAAAATATAAATGTTTGCATGAACGAATAATCAGATTTAAAGTAATATAGCAGGTGTCTTCCGCATATTAGTTTTTTGGATTTTACTCATTTATTAGAGATAGAACCTCTCCTACCATCAAGAATTTATAACCTCGACGGGGTTATATTTTAATGAACAATGATTCACTATCCCATCTGTAGGAATTTTGAAATTTCAACATGATATTCACTTGCTTTGAATCTCACTTGGACCTTCTCCCTTTTTTCCTTTTTGAATATAATCTTTCTCTTTTTGGTTTCTTAAAAGACATTGCCTAGGCATGGTAACCTAATAATGACAATGCCATTCACTGGTTTTAACTAAACTGAACAAGCTCGCTCTTCATGAGACCCCTTGTCTTCTGATCGAGGAGATCATTAGCTATTACCCTGTTTGATATGTAGTATTGGTGATATCCGTTTAATCATTTCCCTATGAACATGGTAAAAAATCTCGTAATGAGACTTTTTATTTTTTAAGTTTTGTATATTTTAGAATAACACTCTGAAAAAGGGAAATTTTATCAAATTGGGTGAATCATTGGTTCTTTTGAGAATTTTGGGTGATAATTATAGAGTTTTTTAACATACTCATCTACAGAAAGTCCTTTCTAGGTTAAATATTATTTTCTTGACTGATAACAAAATATTCATAATCTATAACGATAAGAGTATGTTTGTAGAATAAATGTTTTAAGAAAGATCAAGTTTTTCCAAATAAATCAAGTTTACTTTAGTACTAAAAGGCCCTAATTATTTCTTTTAACTCTTACTTATAAAAGCAAAAAGACAGAAATATTATCAAAGGTTTTATTTTGAAAAGCCAAAAGCAAATACTAGTTAGCTATTATTTTCCTAAGAACCCTAAAAGAAATATCTTACAAAATTGGAAGATGTTATCTCTTAAGAAAAGTAATTTTTCAAAATTTTCCCATTAACGGGCAAAGAATCCTCCTTACTAGACAAGATTTGTAAAAGAAACATTCATTGTCCAATTTTTTCAACAATTTGAAAAGGGGCAAGCCATAACCTTTCGAATTCGGTATGTTTACCATTTTCCTTGCGTTCTTTCTCCAATTTAAAAACAAAGTCACCTACTTCAAGAGTTTTTTGAACCAATAGAGGCTTTCTAACTAATTATGTCCACCCATAGAGAAAATGTTAACGATTTGTGCCAATTCCTATGATTTTGATCAATAGTCATTTGGATAATTTTGATGAGGTTCTTGTATGTTGATTATGCTAATCCATTAACTTGTGGATAATAATTGGCTGAATATTTCAACTTGAAACCTCTCTTTAGGGAAAATTATACCATTCTATTGCCAGAAAAGTAAGAGGCATTTTCAAACATTAAAGCTGAGCATAAGCCAAACCTGGTAATTATGTATTGATCAATGAAGTCTGTGATGTTTTCTCTATTAGCTATATTTAATGGGAGAGCTTCTACCCACTTTGTAAAATAAATATCAGTTGTAAGGATGTACCTATGTTGTTTGGAATAGTTAAGAACAATCTCACCAATTATGTCTAATCCCCATTGTTCCAATGGCTATTGGATGTTAACTAGTTATAAAGGGAATATTGGCTTTCTTTCTCTTTAGACTGTGGTTTGACAAGTTTTAAACTTTTTTGAATATTCATGTGCATCTTTAAATACCATTGGCCAATAATATCTTGCATGTAGGATTTTGTGAGTTGTGGTATTTCCCCCGAAATTTCCTCCAGCTGGTCCATCATGTAATTCGTGCATGACCTTTTCAGGTTCAGGTTTCTCGAGACATATTAGCAATACTAAATCACAATTGTTTCTAAACAATACATCATTGACAAGTTCATACTGATTTGATTTCAATATTAAATATCACTTTGTTTTATAAATAAGACGCATAGGAGCATATCCATTTTTTAGATAAAATTTCAAATCAACATATTGTGATTGCATATCATTGAGGCTTACCTCTAATATTTGCACTTCATTATCTTATTATTATTCTAGTGGTAACTGTGAAGCTCCTATTAACATCCTACAAGAACCTTGTCCACTGGCAATTTTAGTTGGCCAAATTTCCACATCATATTGTTGAAGCGCAGTCATCCAATTAGCTTTTTTCTCCCCTACTTCTCTTTGAATTAATAATTGTTTTACTAAATGGTAGTGTACAATTATTTTTGTATGGGCTTTAAGAATAAAAGGTTTGAAATGTTTCAAAGTTTTAAAAATAGAAAATGCTTGTTGCTCGACAATCGAATAATCTAATTCAGCACCTTGCAAGTTAGAACTGAAAAAAGAGATGGGTGACTCAATATTTTCATTATTCAGTTGTGTCAAAACTATTGCATATGATGTATCAGATGAAAAGTATATAATACAAAAGGTTTGAGAAAGTTAGGGGTTTTTAACGAAGGATCATTAATAATGGATTTTTTAATCAACTCAAATGACTCTCTTTCATCCTTGTTCCATCTGAAAACAACATTTTTTCTTATCATTGGTTGAACGGGTAGGACGATTTGTGAAAAATCTAGAACAAATCTTCTTACAAAATTTATGTGGCCTAGGAATGATTGCATGTTCTTTTTGTTGTGTGGGAGGGGAATCTTTTCGATCTGTTGGACTTTATTGGGACCAATGGAAATTCCTTTCTTGGACACTATAAACCCAAGGAGTTTGGCTTCTAGTAAAGCAAAATAAGATTTTTTAGGATTTAACGAAATGCCATATTTCTTGCATCTTTAAAAAATGTGCTACAAGTCACTTAAATGATTGTTCCTATCATTAGAATAGACTATGACGTCATCCAAGTAAATAAAAACTGATTTATTAATTAGACCTTTAAAGGCAATGTCCGTAACATGTTGAAATGTGGAACCAACATTAATGAGTCTGGAAGGCATCTTCTGATAGTCATATGTTTCCCATTTGGTCCTAAATGTTGTCTTTAATTTGTCATCTATATGCACAAGAATTTGATTATATCTTGAGAATCCATCTAGAAAAGACATTAATTCAGAACTTGCAACGGATTGCAATATTTGTTCCATAGTCGACAAGGGGAAGTTATCTTTATGACAAGCTTTATTCAGGTTTCTAAAATCAATACAAATCCTAATATCATCGTTATTTTTCCTTCCGGGTACCATATTCGATACCCACTTAGAATGTATAACAGGGAAGTTTATTTTGGCCCTCAGATGCTTGTTCAATTTAGATTTGATTTGTTTGTCAAGGTTTGGGTGAATTTTGCAAAGCTTTTGTTGAACTGGCTTTTCATTCGAAGTCATAGGTATGGTATGTTTAATTATAGAGGTAACATAGGTCTTGAGACCTACATAATCGCAAGCAAAGACACCTTTGTAATTTTTTAACAACCTAATGAATGATACTGTTTCTTCAAATGATAGTCCAAGACATAGGTTCACATTTTTAGGTTTTTCAGTTGACCCTAGGTTTACTACTTCAAATATTAAAGTAGAACTTTTAGTTTTGGAGTTGGTAATTTTCTTGAACCTATCCTTTAGATTATAGAGATCTTCCATCTTAACTACAGACTTTCCGATTGGGTTTTTATCATGATTATGTTTGATTTCTAGATCATGTTCATGTTCATCCATGATCTGTTCTTCATACAACCCTTCTAATGTATGGAAATTAACTATATCTACATCGTTGTTGAATACTCTTCAATTTGTTACATTGTCAGGAATAGATGGACTAAATATTAACTCTATTGAAAATATATCTAGACTACAGTCTTTCGAGGGTATAAGCCTGGATGCCGCATTACCAAGTAAGTTAGCACTTGTTTTTTATAGTCTAGGGACTAAAGAAATGTTAAAAGCAGAAAAATGAGAAGTCAAATTCTAAGCTAACTATTGATAATGTTTAAGATGCCTAGACACAATGAATTGTATTTCTCATCTGTTTCGCAATTATTTCAGTATCACCATAGAATTGCACGTATTTTACATTAAGACCAATGGCTTTCTACAGTCCTTGGATCAGTGCTTTGTATTCAAAAATATTATTAGTGCACTCAAATTCAAGTCTGCAGGCTAGCATGGTTTTCTCTCCTTGCGGATTGATCAAAATGCATCTTGCACCTACACCATCTTTAGATTTAGAACTATCAAAATAGAGAGTCTAGAATAGTGAATTATTTGAAACTTTATCTACTAAATTTAGACATTTGGAAGCATTTTTTTGTGGAAAAAATTTGATTTGAGAAACTACAACGTTATCTGGAAAGGGAGACCACTGAGCATTAAAGGATCCCAAAAATGACTCGGCTGAGTAATTTCCAATAATATTATTGGTGAAGGAAACAGGTTCGTTGCTTCCCTCAAGGAAAATGGATGTATATTTCATGAAATTATGTGAGTATACCCTAATTTGTTTTGGTTTACCGTTGTGTGGCAACCACATGTGAGACCAATCAGTTACGAAATAAACGTGCAACGTTTTAGATCAATCCCTACTGAGAATCAAACCATAAAATTCATGGATATCAACCATCAAAATATCAATTATTTGTGAAACTTTTGGATTAGAGGAAAGCCTAATTGAAACTGATATTATTTCTCTAGGAACCTCTACTTTTGTCCTATCTAACTAAACTATGTGTACTGCATATTTTTGAGGGGTAATGCTCAATTTTGTACGCACAGCTCTTGGCATTATATTTGAGGAGCCTCTTGACTCAACAAGGTAGTTGTGAACATTCATGTTGAAAATCTCCGAAGTGAGCAAAAATGGAGGAGAATGAGAAATAGACTTGTCACTAATTAGAACTAGATCTGAAGGATCTACTTTATTTGAGGATGAGGGAGGTTTTCCCATATCGTAGGTAGCTTGAGTAACTACAGTATGGTAGAGAAGATACATGAACTGATTCTATCTCTCTTAATAGTATTTTCTGTTATTTCTTGAGTTTAGTGAGCTCATTTAATGAGATGTTTGCTCTATTCTTTTTCATGTCTTCAACTATATTGTATTCCAATGTATCTCAAATTACCAATTTTTTTGAGGAATTTCGGGAATCGATAGGAATAGGATCAGTTTGGCTAGTCTTGGATTTCATAGCTATTGTTTTCTCCTTTGCAGGAGCAACTATTTTTTGTTTCTAATTTGTGATAGACATGTTAGAAGAGTTTTTACTTCTTGTAGTAATTGGAACTACTTATGCCTCTTCTTCAGTTGGGAGGATGAGATCCCACATTCCATTTAATTCAATTTCATCTTTCATTTCAGCTTCCTCTTCAACTAGTGAATCTTCTTCTGCTTCATGATCAGACTCAGCATTTGGAATGTTGTTTGTGGGTTGTGATGCAGAAGAAGGGTTCCTTTTGAATGAGCAAAAAGGTTTCTTGGGAGCAAAGCATTCTGCGACCTATTTTTTGATTTTGACCATTTCATTAGACATTGTTTTTAATACTTTCTGGAGACCTTCAAGATCAAAAGGGTCTTTTGTAGCTTTCTTCTTTGAGTCATCCTTAAATGTTACTTTCTTTGACTTCCTTTCATCTATTTGTGATCTCTTTTCAAAAGCTATTATTCTTGTTTCTACAGAGAGGGCTTCTTTCATGTTTTCTACAAGAGTATCCTTATTGGCTCTATCTACAAAAATGGCAATATTAGAAGCAATAGATGATATATACCATTCTATTTGTACATCAACAATAGGTTTAGGGGCAACTGGGATTTTATTTAGCAGCTTGTTGAATCTGGAGTAAAAATCTTTGTTCTTTTCATTTGGATTAGCTTTGAAATTAGTGAGATCATTAATCAAGGATGTGATGGTCCTATCTGTCACGCGGAATGAGTCGATCTTGCAGACAAGATAGACCTTCCTAGAATTTAAAGAAGACCTAATGACAAGAAAACCAACCAGACACTATCTTTCTCTAAATGTACTTTTATAAATAATGGCAAACAAGTGTGTTTAGGGCCTACCTTATGTCCAATGCAAGCTTGGGGATGCCTTCGCTCCTTTGATCCAAATGAGTTCCTTTGTCGCGAACCTGCAAACACAAACAAGGAAAACAATTAAATAGCACCTGAAAACCCAGTATTATAAAACATATTTAACATGAAAGTCAAGGAGTCCATGAAACAAATAACATGAGATACTTGTTGAGAAAAATGAGCGTGATTGTATTAATTCAAAAGAAGAAGAACTTTACAACCTTTGCCTTGATGCTGTACAAGCTCCTCACAGGGTCCAACAAGAAGTCTCCTCTACTTTCACAAGCTTCACTCACTCCCCAATGAAGCCAAAAAGGTATGTGATCTCTCCTCTTAAGCTCAAATAGGAAGTCTTGATTTCACCACCATTTACCCTAAAAAATGTTCAGCTTCTAACCTCTCTAGCCAGTAACCCAATGCCTCAATTTATAGTGCAATGGAGGGAAGTTACTAGGTCCTCCTTCAAAGGGATAGAATCCTCCTTCAAAGGGATAGCTCCTCCTAACAAGGGATTAGCTCCTTCTCTTTTGGGAGGCATGAACCACTTGGAGCGAACAATCCACGTCAAAATTCCTTCTAGAAACCTCTAGAATTAATCCAAAGTGAATTTTTTAAGATAAAAATTGCGCCTTTTGACTTTCACAGGGGTACGCACCCTCCCCGTTACATACAGAGCATATAAGTATGCAGATACTCTGAACAAAAGGTGCGGGCCCACAGGAAAAAGTGAGAGAAAGTGGGGAACCAGAGTTACATTGCTTTTTTGATGTCTTTCTCTCATTTCCAAAGCTTGTTTTGAAGAGCTGAGGTTTGATACTTTCTTAGGAGGTTGGTATAGGTGGTGATAGACCCATAGCGACTGCAAATAATCAAGGTGACGATATTTTTGTGTAACAACTGTGATTCATAACAGTAAGCATGAACAAGATGATTATCACGATGAGGAAGAGGAACATGATGGCCAACGAGTTCAATGTCAATGTGAGTGTATCATGATGACGACGAGGAACATGATTGACAATCAGTTCAGTGTCAAGGTGAAAGCAGGTAGGAACATCATGTCCAATCATTCAAGCTTCCAGGTGGAAACAACAACCAATGGTGAAATGCACAGAAAATTGAGCTCCTTTGAAAAGTGTGAACAAGATCATAAAAACATTCTTACATTATTCGGTGCTAGAGTTCCAGTTCCACATCCAAGAATGGAAGCATTATAGGTTGATCATTTTGTGAGCTAGAACTTTAGTCTCAGAGTTTGTGGTTCAAATCTTTCCGACATTAACAATGTAAACAAACATATATAATATGTAACTCTCTTACTAGTGTATAACAAAGGAAGTATGTAACTATATTACGAGCCTATAACAAAGGAAGGACCATAACTAGAAAATGGACTTATTTTATGAGTTTGAGAGTTTTTTTTACATTTGGGACACCTATTTTTATGCCTCTCAAAGTTTTATTATGCTTATGATTTTTCTTTATTATTTTATATATAATTTTTTGTTTTTTTACCTTATAGAAATGTATTCATTGTGGCTTGTTTTATGATTTATAGATATATGTTGATTATTTTAATTTATATGATTTTATTTTTTTTTTTTTTTTTCTATTAGAAAGATAATCATTTGTTTGTTTGTTTTTTTTTTTTTAAATTAAAGATATAAAACTGTTAGTTTAGATAAATATTAAAATATTTTATTTAGGAGTAAGTGTGAAGGTGAAATAATTTTTTATGTTTTTTCATACCAAGTGAATGTAGTGAATACATTAAGAATGATATCATTGATGTTTTGTAATGTTTTTAATTAAAATTATCCATATTAACTTATGTTCTTCATTCATGCCTACAACTTGAGATTAAACATGTGTAATTTTTCATTGTCTAAATAGATTCCTTGAAAATCACTTGAATTGAGTAAACTACACAACTTAAACATACAAT